>CAWVQI010000240.1:0-40852 GCA_963932335.1 Andrena marginata | reverse complement strand
TTTTTTAAAAATTGTCGAAAGCTCGGATCACAAGAAAAAAAATTTTTAAAAATTGTCGAAAGCTCGGATCACAAGAAAAAAATTTTTTAAAAATTGTCGAAAGCTCGGATCACAAGAAAAAATTTTTTTAAAAATTGTCGAAAGCTCGGATCACAAGAAAAAAATTTTTTAAAAATTGTCGAAAGCTCGGATCACAAGAAAAAAATTTTTTAAAAATAGTCGAAAGCTCGGATCACAAGAAAAAATTTTTTCAAAAATTGTCGAAAGCTCGGATCACAAGAAAAAAAATTTTTAAAAATTGTCGAAAGCTCGGATCACAAGAAAAAAATTTTTAAAAATTGTCGAAAGCTCGGATCACAAGAAAAAAAATTTTTAAAAATTGTCGAAAGCTCGGATCACAAGAAAAAAATTTTTTAAAAATTGTCGAAAGCTCGGATCACAAGAAAAAAAATTTTTAAAAATTGTCGAAAGCTCGGATCACAAGAAAAAATTTTTTAAAAAATTGTCGAAAGCTCGGATCACAAGAAAAAGAATTTTTAAAAATTGTCGAAAGCTCGGATCACAAGAAAAATTTTTTTTAAAAATTGTCGAAAGCTCGGATCACAAGAAAAAAATTTTTTAAAAATTGTCGAAAGCTCGGATCACAAGAAAAAAAATTTTTAAAAATTGTCGAAAGCTCGGATCATCAGAAAAATTTTTTTTAAAAATTGTCGAAATCTCGGATCACAAGAAAAATTTTTTTTAAATATTGTCGAAAGCTCGGATCACAAGAAAAAATTTTTTAAAAAATTGTCGAAAGCTCGGATCACAAGAAAAAAATTTTTTAAAAATTGTCGAAAGCTCGGATCACAAGAAAATTTTTTTTTAAAAATTGTCGAAAGCTCGGATCACAAGAAAAAATTTTTTTACAACTTGTCGAAAGCTCGGATCACAAGAAAAAAATTTTTTAAAAATTGTCGAAAGCTCGGATCACAAGAAAAAAAATTTTTAAAAATTGTCGAAAGCTCGGATCACAAGAAAAAATTTTTTTAAAAATTGTCGAAAGCTCGGATCACAAGAAAAAAATTTTTTAAAAATTGTCGAAAGCTCGGATCACAAGAAAATTTTTTTTTAAAAATTGTCGAAAGCTCGGATCACAAGAAAAAATTTTTTTAAAAAATGTCGAAAGCTCGGATCACAAGAAAAAAAATTTTTAAAAATTGTCGAAATCTCGGATCACAAGAAAAAAAATTTTTAAAAATTGTCGAAAGCTCGGATTACAAGAAAAAATTTTTATAAAAATTGTCGAAAGCTCGGATCACAAGAAAAAAAATTTTTAAACATTGTCGAAAGCTCGGATCACTAGAAAAAATTTTTTTAAAAATTGTCGAAAGCTCGGATCACAAGAAAAAATTTTTTTAAAAATTGTCGAAAGCTCGGATCACAAGAAAAATTTTTTTTAAAAATTGTCGAAAGCTCGGATCACAAGAAAAAAAATTTTTAAAAATTGTCGAAAGCTCGGATCACAAGAAAAAAATTTTTTAAAAATTGTCGAAAGCTCGGATCACAAGAAAAAATTTTTTTAAAAATTGTCGAAAGCTCGGATCACAAGAAAAAATTTTTTTAAAAATTGTCGAAAGCTCGGATCACAAGAAAAAAATTTTTTAAAAATAGTCGAAAGCTCGGATCACAAGAAAAAAAAATTTTAAAAATTGTCGAAAGCTCGGATCACAAGAAAAAATTTTTTTAAAAATTGTCGAAAGCTCGGATCACAAGAAAAAATTTTTTAAAAAATTGTCGAAAGCTCGGATCACAAGAAAAAAATTTTTTAAAAATTGTCGAAAGCTCGGATCACAAGAAAATTTTTTTTTAAAAATTGTCGAAAGCTCGGATCACAAGCGAAAATTTTTTTACAACTTGTCGAAAGCTCGGATCACAAGAAAAAAATTTTTTAAAAATTGTCGAAAGCTCGGATCACAAGAAAAAATTTTTATAAAAATTGTCGAAAGCTCGGATCACAAGAAAAAAATTTTTAAAAATTGTCGAAAGCTCGGATCACTAGAAAAAATTTTTTTAAAAATTGTCGAAAGCTCGGATCACAAGAAAAAATTTTTTTAAAAATTGTCGAAAGCTCGGATCACAAGAAAAATTTTTTTTAAAAATTCTCGAAAGCTCGGATCACAAGAAAAAAAATTTTTAAATATTGTCGAAAGCTCGGATCACAAGAAAAAAATTTTTTAAAAATTGTCGAAAGCTCGGATCACAAGAAAAAATTTTTTTAAAAATTGTCGAAAGCTCGGATCACAAGAAAAAATTTTTTTAAAAATTGTCGAAAGCTCGGATCACAAGAAAAAAATTTTTTAAAAATAGTCGAAAGCTCGGATCACAAGAAAAAAAAATTTTAAAAATTGTCGAAAGCTCGGATCACAAGAAAAAAATTTTTTAAAAATTGTCGAAAGCTCGGATCACAAGGAAAAAATTTTTTAAAAATTGTCGAAAGCTCGGATCACAAGAAAAAAAATTTTTAAAAATTGTCGAAAGCTCGGATCACCAGAAAAATTTTTTTTAAAAATTGTCGAAAGCTCGGATCACAAGAAAAAAAATTTTTTAAAATTGTCGAAAGCTCGGATCACAAGAAAAAAATTTTTTAAAAATTGTCGAAAGCTCGGATCACAAGAAAAAAAATTTTTAAAAATTGTCGAAAGCTCGGATCACAAGAAAAAATTTTTTTAAAAATTGTCGAAAGCTCGGATCACAAGAAAAAAAATTTTTAAAAATTGTCGAAAGCTCGGATCACAAGAAAAAAAATTTTTAAAAATTGTCGAAAGCTCGGATCACAAGAAAAAAATTTTTTAAAAATTTTCGAAAGCTCGGATCACAAGAAAAAATTTTTTTAAAAATTGTCGAAAGCTCGGATCACAAGAAAAAAATTTTTTAAAAATTGTCGAAAGCTCGGATCACAAGAAAAAATTTTTTAAAAAATTGTCGAAAGCTCGGATCACAAGAAAAAGAATTTTTAAAAATTGTCGAAAGCTCGGATCACAAGAAAAAATTTTTTTAAAAATTGTCGAAAGCTCGGATCACAAGAAAAAAATTTTTTAAAAATTGTCGAAAGCTCGGATCACAAGAAAAAAAATTTTTAAAAATTGTCGAAAGCTCGGATCACCAGAAAAATTTTTTTTAAAAATTGTCGAAAGCTCGGATCACAAGAAAAAAAATTTTTAAAAATTGTCGAAAGCTCGGATCACAAGAAAAAATTTTTTTAAAAATTGTCGAAAGCTCGGATCACAAGAAAAAGAATTTTTAAAAATTGTCGAAAGCTCGGATCACAAGAAAAAATTTTTTTAAAAATTGTCGAAAGCTCGGATCACAAGAAAACAAATTTTTAAAAATTGTCGAAAGCTCGGATCACCAGAAAAAATTTTTTTAAAAATTGTCGAAAGCTCGGATCACAAGAAAAAATTTTTTTAAAAATTGTCGAAAGCTCGGATCACAAGAAAAAAAATTTTTAAAAATTGTCGAAAGCTCGGATCACAAGAAAAAATTTTTTTAAAAATTGTCGAAAGCTCGGATCACAAGAAAAAAATTTTTTAAAAATTGTCGAAAGCTCGGATCACAAGAAAAAATTTTTTTAAAAATTGTCGAAAGCACGGATCACAAGAAAAAATTTTTTTAAAAATTGTCGAAAGCTCAGATCACATGAAAAAATTTTTTTAAAAATTGTCGAAAGCTCGGATCACAAGAAAAATTTTTTTTAAAAATTGTCGAAAGCTCGGATCACAAGAAAAAAATTTTTTAAAAATTGTCGAAAGCTCGGATCACAAGAAAAAAAATTTTTAAAAATTGTCGAAAGCTCGGATCACAAGAAAAAAAATTTTTAAAAATTGTCGAAAGCTCGGATCACAAGAAAAAATTTTTTTAAAAATTGTCGAAAGCACGGATCACAAGAAAAAATTTTTTTAAAAATTGTCGAAAGCTCGGATCACATGAAAAAATTTTTTTAAAAATTGTCGAAAGCTCGGATCACAAGAAAAATTTTTTTTAAAAATTGTCGAAAGCTCGGATCACAAGAAAAAAATTTTTTAAAAATTGTCGAAAGCTCGGATCACAAGAAAAAAAATTTTTAAAAATTGTCGAAAGCTCGGATCACAAGAAAAAAAATTTTTAAAAATTGTCGAAAGCTCGGATCACAAGAAAAAAATTTTTTAAAAATTGTCGAAAGCTCGGATCACAAGAAAAAATTTTTTTAAAAATTGTCGAAAGCTCGGATCACAAGAAAAAATTTTTTTAAAAATTGTCGAAAGCTCGGATCACAAGAAAAAAATTTTTTAAAAATTGTCGAAAGCTCGGATCACAAGAAAAAAAATGTTTAAAAATTGTCGAAAGCTCGGATCACAAGAAAAAATTTTTTTAAAATTTGTCGAAAGCTCGGATCACAAGAAAAAATTTTTTTACAAATTGTCGAAAGCTCGGATCTCAAGAAAAATTTTTTTTAAAAATTGTCGAAAGCTCGGATCACAAGAAAAAATTTTTTTAAAAATTGTCGAAAGCTTGGATCACAAGAAAAAAGTTTTTTTAAAATTGTCGAATGCTCGGATCACAAGAAAAAAAATTTTTAAAAATTGTCGAAAGCTCGGATCACAAGAAAAAATTTTTTTAAAAATTGTCGAAAGCTCGGATCACAAGAAAAAAAATTTTTAAAAATTGTCGAAAGCTTAGATCACAAAAAAAAATTTTTTAAAAATTGTCGAAAGCTCGGATCACAAGAAAAAAAATTTTTAAAAATTGTCGAAAGCTCGGATCACAAGAAAAAATTTTTTTAAAAATTGTCGAAAGCTCGGATCACAAGAAAAAAAATTTTTAAAAATTGTCGAAAGCTCGGATCACAAGAAAAAATTTTTTTAAAAATTGTCGAAAGCTCGGATCACAAGAAAAAATTTTTTTAAAAATTGTCGAAAGCTCGGATCACAAGAAAAAAAATTTTTAAAAATTGTCGAAAGCTCGGATCACAAGAAAAAAATTTTTTAAAAATTGTCGAAAGCTCGGATCACAGGAAAAAAAATTTTTAAAAATTGTCGAAAGCTCGGATCACAAGAAAAAATTTTTTTAAAAATTGTCGAAAGCTCGGATCCCAAGAAAAAAAATTTTTAAAAATTGTCGAAAGCTCGGATCACAAGAAAAAAAATTTTTAAAAATTGTCGAAAGCTCGGATCACAAGAAAAAAATTTTTTAAAAATTTTCGAAAGCTCGGATCACAAGAAAAAAATTTTTTAAAAATTGTCGAAAGCTCGGATCACAAGAAAAAAATTTTTTAAAAATTGTCGAAAGCTCGGATCACAAGAAAAAATTTTTTAAAAAATTGTCGAAAGCTCGGATCACAAGAAAAAGAATTTTTAAAAATTGTCGAAAGCTCGGATCACAAGAAAAAATTTTTTTAAAAATTGTCGAAAGCTCGGATCACAAGAAAAAATTTTTTTAAAAATTGTCGAAAGCTCGGATCACAAGAAACAATTTTTTAAAAAATTGTCGAAAGCTCGGATCACAAGAAAAAAATTTTTTAAAAATAGTCGAAAGCTCGGATCACAAGAAAATTTTTTTTTAAAAATTGGCGAAAGCTCGGATCACAAGAAAAAATTTTTTTACAACTTGTCGAAAGCTCGGATCACAAGAAAAAAATTTTTTAAAAATTGTCGAAAGCTCGGATTACAAGAAAAAAAATTTTTAAAAATTGTCGAAAGCTCGGATCACAAGAAAAAATTTTTTTAAAAATTGTCGAAAGCTCGGATCACAAGAAAAAAATTTTTTAAAATTGTCGAAAGCTCGGATCACAAGAAAATTTTTTTTTAAAAATTGTCGAAAGCTCGGATCACAAGAAAAAATTTTTTTAAAAATTGTCGAAAGCCGGATCACAAGAAAAAAATTTTTTAAAAATTGTCGAAATCTCGGATCACAAGAAAAAAAATTTTTAAAAATTGTCGAAAGCTCGGATTACAAGAAAAAATTTTTATAAAAATTGTCGAAAGCTCGGATCACAAGAAAAAAAATTTTTAAAAATTGTCGAAAGCTCGGATCACTAGAAAAAATTTTTTTAAAAATTGTCGAAAGCTCGGATCACAAGAAAAAATTTTTTTAAAAATTGTCGAAAGCTCGGATCACAAGAAAAAATTTTTTTAAAAATTGTCGAAAGCTCGGATCACAAGAAAAAAAATTTTTAAAAATTGTCGAAAGCTCGGATCACAAGAAAAAAATTTTTTAAAAATTGTCGAAAGCTCGGATCACAAGAAAAAATTTTTTTAAAACTTGTCGAAAGCTCGGATCACAAGAAAAAAATTTTTTAAAAATTGTCGAAAGCTCGGATCACAAGAAAAAAAATTTTTAAAAATTGTCGAAAGCTCGGATCACAAGAAAAAAAAATTTTAAAAATTGTCGAAAGCTCGGATCACAAGAAAAAAATTTTTTAAAAATTTTCGAAAGCTCCGATCACAAGAAAAAAATTTTTTAAAAATTGTCGAAAGCTCGGATCACAAGAAAAAAAATTTTTAAAAATTGTCGAAAGCTCGGATCACAAGAAAAAAATTTTTTAAAAATTGTCGAAAGCTCGGATCACAAGAAAAAAATTTTTAAAAATTGTCGAAAGCTCGGATCACCAGAAAATTTTTTTTTAAAAATTGTCGAAAGCTCGGATCACAAGAAAAAATTTTTGTAAAAATTGTCGAAAGCTCAGATCACAAGAAAAAAAATTTTTAAAAATTGTCGAAAGCTCGGATCACAAGAAAAAAAATTTTTAAAAATTGTCGAAAGCTCGGATCACAAGAAAAAAAATTTTTAAAAATTGTCGAAAGCTTAGATCACAAAAAAAAATTTTTTAAAAATTGTCGAAAGCTCGGATCACAAGAAAAAAAATTTTTAAAAATTGTCGAAAGCTCGGATCACAAGAAAAATTTTTTTTAAAAATTGTCGAAAGCTCGGATCACAAGAAAAAAAATTTTTAAAAATTGTCGAAAGCTCGGATCACAAGAAAAAATTTTTTTAAAAATTGTCGAAAGCTCGGATCACAAGAAAAAATTTTTTTAAAAATTGTCGAAAGCTCGGATCACAAGAAAAAAAATTTTTAAAAATTGTCGAAAGCTCGGATCACAAGAAAAAAATTTTTTAAAAATTGTCGAAAGCTCGGATCACAGGAAAAAAAAATTTTAAAAATTGTCGAAAGCTCGGATCACAAGAAAAAATTTTTTTAAAAATTGTCGAAAGCTCGGATCCCAAGAAAAAAAATTTTTAAAAATTGTCGAAAGCTCGGATCACAAGAAAAAAAATTTTTAAAAATTGTCGAAAGCTCGGATCACAAGAAAAAAATTTTTTAAAAATTTTCGAAAGCTCGGATCACAAGAAAAAAATTTTTTAAAAATTGTCGAAAGCTCGGATCACAAGAAAAAAAATTTTTAAAAATTGTCGAAAGCTCGGATCACAAGAAAAAATTTTTTAAAAAATTGTCGAAAGCTCGGATCACAAGAAAAAGAATTTTTAAAAATTGTCGAAAGCTCGGATCACAAGAAAAAATTTTTTTAAAAATTGTCGAAAGCTCGGATCACAAGAAAAAATTTTTTTAAAAATTGTCGAAAGCTCGGATCACAAGAAAAAAATTTTTAAAAAATTGTCGAAAGCTCGGATCACAAGAAAAAAATTTTTTAAAAATAGTCGAAAGCTCGGATCACAAGAAGATTTTTTTTTAAAAATTGGCGAAAGCTCGGATCACAAGAAAAAATTTTTTTACAACTTGTCGAAAGCTCGGATCACAAGAAAAAAATTTTTTAAAAATTGTCGAAAGCTCGGATTACAAGAAAAAAAATTTTTAAAAATTGTCGAAAGCTCGGATCACAAGAAAAAATTTTTTTAAAAATTGTCGAAAGCTCGGATCACAAGAAAAAAATTTTTTAAAAATTGTCGAAAGCTCGGATCACAAGAAAATTTTTTTTTAAAAATTGTCGAAAGCTCGGATCACAAGAAAAAATTTTTTTAAAAATTGTCGAAAGCCGGATCACAAGAAAAAAATTTTTTAAAAATTGTCGAAATCTCGGATCACAAGAAAAAAATTTTTTAAAAATTGTCGAAAGCTCGGATTACAAGAAAAAATTTTTATAAAAATTGTCGAAAGCTCGGATCACAAGAAAAAAAATTTTTAAAAATTGTCGAAAGCTCGGATCACTAGAAAAAATTTTTTTAAAAATTGTCGAAAGCTCGGATCACAAGAAAAAATTTTTTTAAAAATTGTCGAAAGCTCGGATCACAAGAAAAAATTTTTTTAAAAATTGTCGAAAGCTCGGATCACAAGAAAAAAAATTTTTAAAAATTGTCGAAAGCTCGGATCACAAGAAAAAAATTTTTTAAAAATTGTCGAAAGCTCGGATCACAAGAAAAAATTTTTTTAAAACTTGTCGAAAGCTCGGATCACAAGAAAAAAATTTTTTAAAAATTGTCGAAAGCTCGGATCACAAGAAAAAAAATTTTTAAAAATTGTCGAAAGCTCGGATCACAAGAAAAAAAATTTTTAAAAATTGTCGAAAGCTCGGATCACAAGAAAAAAATTTTTTAAAAATTTTCGAAAGCTCCGATCACAAGAAAAAATTTTTTTAAAAATTGTCGAAAGCTCGGATCACAAGAAAAAAAATTTTTAAAAATTGTCGAAAGCTCGTATCACAAGAAAAAATTTTTTAAAAAATTGTCGAAAGCTCGGATCACAAGAAAAAGAATTTTTAAAAATTGTCGAAAGCTCGGATCACAAGAAAAAATTTTTTTAAAAATTGTCGAAAGCTCGGATCACAAGAAAAAAATTTTTTAAAAATTGTCGAAAGCTCGGATCACAAGAAAAAAAATTTTTAAAAATTGTCGAAAGCTAGGATCACCAAAAAAATTTTTTTTAAAAATTGTCGAAAGCTCGGATCACAAGAAAAAATTTTTTTAAAAATTGTCGAAAGCTCGGATCACAAGAAAAAATTTTTTAAAAAATTGTCGAAAGCTCGGATCACAAGAAAAAAATTTTTTAAAAATTGTCGAAAGCTCGGATCACAAGAAAAAAAATTTTTAAAAATTGTCGAAAGCTCGGATCACAAGAAAAAAATTTTTTAAAAATTGTCGAAAGCTCGGATCACAAGAAAAAATTTTTTTAAAAATTGTCGAAAGCTCGGATCACAAGAAAAAATTTTTTTAAAAATTGTCGAAAGCTCGGATCACAAGAAAAAAATTTTTTAAAAATAGTCGAAAGCTCGGATCACAAGAAAAAAAAATTTTAAAAATTGTCGAAAGCTCGGATCACAAGAAAAAATTTTTTTAAAAATTGTCGAAAGCTCGGATCACAAGGAAAAAATTTTTTAAAAATTGTCGAAAGCTCGGATCACAAGAAAAAAAATTTTTAAAAATTGTCGAAAGCTCGGATCACCAGAAAAATTTTTTTTAAAAATTGTCGAAAGCTCGGATCACAAGAAAAAAATTTTTTAAAAATTGTCGAAAGCTCGGATCACAAGAAAAAAAATTTTTAAAAATTGTCGAAAGCTCGGATCACAAGAAAAAAATTTTTTAAAAATTGTCGAAAGCTCGGATCACAAGAAAAAAAAATTTTAAAAATTGTCGAAAGCTTGGATCACAAGAAAAAATTTTTTAAAAATTGTCGAAAGCTCGGATCACAAGAAAAAAAATTTTTAAAAATTGTCGAAAGCTCGGATCACAAGAAAAAATTTTTTTAAAAATTGTCGAAAGCTCGGATCACAAGAAAAAAAATTTTTAAAAATTGTCGAAAGCTCGGATCACAAGAAAAAATTTTTTTAAAAATTGTCGAAAGCTCGGATCACAAGAAAAAATTTTTTTAAAAATTGTCGAAAGCTCGGATCACAAGAAAAAAAATTTTTTAAAATTGTCGAAAGCTCGGATCACAAGAAAAAAAATTTTTAAAAATTGTCGAAAGCTCGGATCACAAGAAAAAAAATTTTTAAAAATTGTCGAAAGCTCGGATCACAAGAAAAAATTTTTTTAAAAATTGTCGAAAGCTCGGATCACAAGAAAAAAAATTTTTAAAAATTGTCGAAAGCTCGGATCACAAGAAAAAAATTTTTTAAAAATTGTCGAAAGCTCGGATCACAAGAAAAAAATTTTTTAAAAATTTTCGAAAGCTCGGATCACAAGAAAAAATTTTTTTAAAAATTGTCGAAAGCTCGGATCACAAGAAAAAAAATTTTTAAAAATTGTCGAAAGCTCGGATCACAAGAAAAAATTTTTTAAAAAATTGTCGAAAGCTCGGATCACAAGAAAAAAAATTTTTAAAAATTGTCGAAAGCTCGGATCACAAGAAAAAATTTTTTTAAAAATTGTCGAAAGCTCGGATCACAAGAAAAAGAATTTTTAAAAATTGTCGAAAGCTCGGATCACAAGAAAAAATTTTTTTAAAAATTGTCGAAAGCTCGGATCACAAGAAAACAAATTTTTAAAAATTGTCGAAAGCTCGGATCACCAGAAAAAAATTTTTTAAAAATTGTCGAAAGCTCGGATCACAAGAAAAAATTTTTTTAAAAATTGTCGAAAGCTCGGATCACAAGAAAAAAAATTTTTAAAAATTGTCGAAAGCTCGGATCACAAGAAAAAATTTTTTTAAAAATTGTCGAAAGCTCGGATCACAAGAAAAAAAATTTTTAAAAATTGTCGAAAGCTCGGATCACAAGAAAAAATTTTTTTAAAAATTGTCGAAAGCACGGATCACAAGAAAAAATTTTTTTAAAAATTGTCGAAAGCTCGGATCACAAGAAAAAATTTTTTTAAAAATTGTCGAAAGCTCGGATCAGAAGAAAAAAAATTTTTAAAAATTGTCGAAAGCTCGGATCACAAGAAAAAAATTTTTTAAAAATTGTCGAAAGCTCGGATCACAAGAAAAATTTTTTTTAAAAATTGTCGAAAGCTCGGATCACAAGAAAAAATTTTTTTAAAAATTGTCGAAAGCTCGGATCACAAGAAAAAAATTTTTTAAAAATTGTCGAAAGCTCGGATCACAAGAAAAAAAAATTTTAAAAATTGTCGAAAGCTCGGATCACAAGAAAAAAATTTTTTAAAAATTGTCGAAAGCTCGGATCACAAGAAAAAAAATTTTTAAAAATTGTCGAAAGCTCGGATCACAAGAAAAAAAAATTTTAAAATTTGTCGAAAGCTCGGATCACAAGAAAAAAATTTTTTAAAAATTTTCGAAAGCTCGGATCACAAGAAAAAAATTTTTTAAAAATTGTCGAAAGCTCGGATCAGAAGAAAAAAAATTTTTAAAAATTGTCGAAAGCTCGGATCACAAGAAAAAATTTTTTAAAAAATTGTCGAAAGCTCGGATCACAAGAAAAAAAATTTTTAAAAATTGTCGAAAGCTCGGATCACAAGAAAAAAAATTTTTAAAAATTGTCGAAAGCTCGGATCACAAGAAAAAATTTTTTTAAAAATTGTCGAAAGCTCGGATCACAAGAAAAAAATTTTTTAAAAATTGTCGAAAGCTCGGATCACAAGAAAAAAAATGTTTAAAAATTGTCGAAAGCTCGGATCACAAGAAAAAATTTTTTTAAAATTTGTCGAAAGCTCGGATCACAAGAAAAAATTTTTTTACAAATTGTCGAAAGCTCGGATCTCAAGAAAAATTTTTTTTAAAAATTGTCGAAAGCTCGGATCACAAGAAAAAATTTTTTTAAAAATTGTCGAAAGCTTGGATCACAAGAAAAAAATTTTTTAAAAATTGTCGAATGCTCGGATCACAAGAAAAAAATTTTTTAAAAATTGTCGAAAGCTCGGATCACAAGAAAAAATTTTTTTAAAAATTGTCGAAAGCTCGGATCACAAGAAAAAAAATTTTTAAAAATTGTCGAAAGCTCGGATCACAAGAAAAATTTTTTTTAAAAATTGTCGAAAGCTCGGATCACAAGAAAAAATTTTTTTAAAAATTGTCGAAAGCTCGGATCACAAGAAAAAATTTTTTAAAAAATTGTCGAAAGCTCGGATCACAAGAAAAAAAATTTTTAAAAATTGTCGAAAGCTCGGATCACAAGAAAAAATTTTTTTAAAAATTGTCGAAAGCTCGGATCACAAGAAAAAAATTTTTTAAAAATTGTCGAAAGCTCGGATCACAAGAAAATTTTTTTTTAAAAATTGTCGAAAGCTCGGATCACAAGAAAAAATTTTTTTAAAAATTGTCGAAAGCTCGGATCACAAAAAAAAAATTTTTTAAAAATTGTCGAAAGCTCGGATCACAAGAAAAAAAATTTTTAAAAATTGTCGAAAGCTCGGATCACAAGAAAAATTTTTTTTAAAAATTGTCGAAAGCTCGGATCACAAGAAAAAAATTTTTTAAAAATTGTCGAAAGCTCGGATCACAAGAAAAAATTTTTTTAAAAATTGTCGAAAGCTCGGATCACAAGAAAAAAAATTTTTTAAAAATTGTCGAAAGCTCGGAACACAAGAAAAAAAATTTTTAAAAATTGTCGGAAGCTCGGATCACAAGAAAAAATTTTTTTAAAAATTGTCGAAAGCTCGGATCACAAGAAAAAAAATTTTTAAAAATTGTCGAAAGCTCGGATCACAAGAAAAAAATTTTTTAAAAATTGTCGAAAGCTCGGATCACAAGAAAAAAAATTTTAAATATTGTCGAAAGCTCGGATCACCAGAAAAAAATTTTTTAAAAATTGTCGAAAGCTCGGATCACAAGAAAAAAATTTTTTAAAAATTGTCGAAAGCTCGGATCACAAGAAAAAATTTTTTAAAAAATTGTCGAAAGCTCGGATCACAAGAAAAAATTTTTTAAAAATTGTCGAAAGCTCGGATCACAAGAAAAATTTTTTTAAAAATTGTCGAAAGCTTGGATCACAAGAAAAAATTTTTTTAAAAATTGTCGAAAGCTCGGATCACAAGAAAAAAATTTTTTAAAAATTGTCGAAAGCTCGGATCACAAGAAAAAAAATTTTTAAAAATTGTCGAAAGCTCGGATCACAAGAAAAATTTTTTTAAAAATTGTCGAAAGCTCGGATCACAAGAAAAATTTTTTTTAAAAATTGTCGAAAGCTCGGATCACAAGAAAAAAAATTTTTAAAAATTGTCGAAAGCTCGGATCACAAGAAAAAATTTTTTTAAAAATTGTCGAAAGCTCGGATCACAAGAAAAAATTTTTTTAAAAATTGTCGAAAGCTCGGATCACAAGAAAAAAAAATTTTAAAAATTGTCGAAAGCTCGGATCACAAGAAAAAATTTTTTTAAAAATTGTCGAAAGCTCGGATCACAAGAAAAAAATTTTTTAAAAATTGTCGAAAGCTCGGATCACAAGAAAAATTGTTTTTAAAAATTGTCGAAAGCTCGGATCACAAGAAAAAAATTTTTTAAAAATTGTCTAATGCTCGGATCACAAGAAAAAAATTTTTTAAAAATTGTCGAAAGCTCGGATCACAAGAAAAATTTTTTTAAAAATTGTCGAAAGCTCGGATCACAAGAAAAATTTTTTTTAAAAATTGTCGAAAGCTCGGATCACAAGAAAAAAAATTTTTAAAAATTGTCGAAAGCTCGGATCACAAGAAAAAATTTTTTTAAAAATTGTCGAAAGCTCGGATCACAAGAAAAAATTTTTTTAAAAATTGTCGAAAGCTCGGATCACAAGAAAAAAAAATTTAAAAAATTGTCGAAAGCTCGGATCACAAGAAAAAAATTTTTTTAAAAATTGTCGAAAGCTCGGATCACAAGAAAAAATTTTTTTAAAAATTGTCGAAAGCTCGGATCACAAGAAAAAAAATTTTTAAAAATTGTCGAAAGCTCGGATCACAAGAAAAAGTTTTTTTAAAAATTGTCGAAAGCTCGGATCACAAGAAAAAAATTTTTTAAAAATTGTCGAAAGCTCGGAACACAAGAAAAAAAAATTTTTAAAATTGTCGAAAGCTCGGATCACAAGAAAAAATTTTTTTAAAAATTGTCGAAAGCTCGGATCACAAGAAAATTTTTTTTTAAAAATTGTCGAAAGCTCGGATCACAAGAAAAAATTTTTTTAAAAATTGTCGAAAGCTCGGATCACAAGAAAAAAAAATTTTAAAAATTGTCGAAAGCTCGGATCACAAGAAAAAATTTTTTTAAAAATTGTCGAAAGCTCGGATCACAAGAAAAAAATTTTTTAAAAATTGTCGAAAGCTCGGAACACAAGAAAAAAAAATTTTAAAAATTGTCGAAAGCTCGGATCACAAGAAAAATTTTTTTTAAAATTGTCGAAAGCTCGGATCACAAGAAAAATTTTTTTTAAAAATTGTCGAAAGCTTGGATCACAAGAAAAAATTTTTTTAAAAATTGTCGAAAGCTCGGATCACAAGAAAAAAAAATTTTAAAAATTGTCGAAAGCTCGGATCACAAGAAAAAATTTTTTTAAAAATTGTCGAAAGCTCGGAACACAAGAAAAAAAATTTTTAAAAATTGTCGAAAGCTCGGATCACAAGAAAAAAATTTTTTAAAAATTGTCGAAAGCTCGGATCACAAGAAAAAAAATGTTTAAAAATTGTCGAAAGCTCGGATCACAAGAAAAAATTTTTTTAAAATTTGTCGAAAGCTCGGATCACAAGAAAAAATTTTTTTACAAATTGTCGAAAGCTCGGATCTCAAGAAAAATTTTTTTTAAAAATTGTCGAAAGCTCGGATCACAAGAAAAAATTTTTTTAAAAATTGTCGAAAGCTTGGATCACAAGAAAAAAATTTTTTAAAAATTGTCGAATGCTCGGATCACAAGAAAAAAATTTTTTAAAAATTGTCGAAAGCTCGGATCACAAGAAAAAATTTTTTTAAAAATTGTCGAAAGCTCGGATCACAAGAAAAAAATTTTTTAAAAATTGTCGAAAGCTCGGATCACAAGAAAAAATTTTTTTAAAAATTGTCGAAAGCTCGGATCACAAGAAAAAAAATTTTTTAAAAATTGTCGAAAGCTCGGAACACAAGAAAAAAAATTTTTAAAAATTGTCGGAAGCTCGGATCACAAGAAAAAATTTTTTTAAAAATTGTCGAAAGCTCGGATCACAAGAAAAAAAATTTTTAAAAATTGTCGAAAGCTCGGATCACAAGAAAAAAATTTTTTAAAAATTGTCGAAAGCTCGGATCACAAGAAAAAAAATTTTAAATATTGTCGAAAGCTCGGATCACCAGAAAAAAATTTTTTAAAAATTGTCGAAAGCTCGGATCACAAGAAAAAAATTTTTTAAAAATTGTCGAAAGCTCGGATCACAAGAAAAAATTTTTTAAAAAATTGTCGAAAGCTCGGATCACAAGAAAAAATTTTTTAAAAATTGTCGAAAGCTCGGATCACAAGAAAAATTTTTTTTAAAAATTGTCGAAAGCTTGGATCACAAGAAAAAATTTTTTTAAAAATTGTCGAAAGCTCGGATCACAAGAAAAAAATTTTTTAAAAATTGTCGAAAGCTCGGATCACAAGAAAAAAAATTTTTAAAAATTGTCGAAAGCTCGGATCACAAGAAAAATTTTTTTAAAAATTGTCGAAAGCTCGGATCACAAGAAAAATTTTTTTTAAAAATTGTCGAAAGCTCGGATCACAAGAAAAAAAATTTTTAAAAATTGTCGAAAGCTCGGATCACAAGAAAAAATTTTTTTAAAAATTGTCGAAAGCTCGGATCACAAGAAAAAATTTTTTTAAAAATTGTCGAAAGCTCGGATCACAAGAAAAAAAAATTTTAAAAATTGTCGAAAGCTCGGATCACAAGAAAAAATTTTTTTAAAAATTGTCGAAAGCTCGGATCACAAGAAAAAAATTTTTTAAAAATTGTCGAAAGCTCGGATCACAAGAAAAATTGTTTTTAAAAATTGTCGAAAGCTCGGATCACAAGAAAAAAATTTTTTAAAAATTGTCTAATGCTCGGATCACAAGAAAAAAATTTTTTAAAAATTGTCGAAAGCTCGGATCACAAGAAAAATTTTTTTAAAAATTGTCGAAAGCTCGGATCACAAGAAAAATTTTTTTTAAAAATTGTCGAAAGCTCGGATCACAAGAAAAAAAATTTTTAAAAATTGTCGAAAGCTCGGATCACAAGAAAAAATTTTTTTAAAAATTGTCGAAAGCTCGGATCACAAGAAAAAATTTTTTTAAAAATTGTCGAAAGCTCGGATCACAAGAAAAAAAAATTTAAAAAATTGTCGAAAGCTCGGATCACAAGAAAAAAATTTTTTTAAAAATTGTCGAAAGCTCGGATCACAAGAAAAAATTTTTTTAAAAATTGTCGAAAGCTCGGATCACAAGAAAAAAAATTTTTAAAAATTGTCGAAAGCTCGGATCACAAGAAAAAGTTTTTTTAAAAATTGTCGAAAGCTCGGATCACAAGAAAAAAATTTTTTAAAAATTGTCGAAAGCTCGGAACACAAGAAAAAAAAATTTTTAAAATTGTCGAAAGCTCGGATCACAAGAAAAAATTTTTTTAAAAATTGTCGAAAGCTCGGATCACAAGAAAATTTTTTTTTAAAAATTGTCGAAAGCTCGGATCACAAGAAAAAATTTTTTTAAAAATTGTCGAAAGCTCGGATCACAAGAAAAAAAAATTTTAAAAATTGTCGAAAGCTCGGATCACAAGAAAAAATTTTTTTAAAAATTGTCGAAAGCTCGGATCACAAGAAAAAAATTTTTTAAAAATTGTCGAAAGCTCGGAACACAAGAAAAAAAAATTTTAAAAATTGTCGAAAGCTCGGATCACAAGAAAAATTTTTTTTAAAATTGTCGAAAGCTCGGATCACAAGAAAAATTTTTTTTAAAAATTGTCGAAAGCTTGGATCACAAGAAAAAATTTTTTTAAAAATTGTCGAAAGCTCGGATCACAAGAAAAAAAAATTTTAAAAATTGTCGAAAGCTCGGATCACAAGAAAAAATTTTTTTTAAAAATTGTCGAAAGCTCGGAACACAAGAAAAAAAATTTTTAAAAATTGTCGAAAGCTCGGATCACAAGAAAAATTTTTTTTAAGAATTGTCGAAAGCTCGGATCACAAGAAAAAAAATTTTTAAAAATTGTCGAAAGCTCGGATCACCAGAAAAAAATTTTTTAAAAATTGTCGAAAGCTCGGATCACAAGAAAAAAAAATTTAAAAAATTGTCGAAAGCTCGGATCACAAGAAAAAATTTTTTTTAAAAATTGTCGAAAGCTCGGATCACAAGAAAATTTTTTTTTAAAAATTGTCAAAAGCTCGGATAACAAGAAAAATTTTTTTTAAAAATTGTCGAAAGCTCGGATCACAAGAAAAATTTTTTTTAAAAATTGTCGAAAGCTCGGATCACAAGAAAAAAAATTTTTAAAAATTGTCGAAAGCTCGTATCACAAGAAAAAAATTTTTTAAAAATTGTCGAAAGCTCGGATCACAAGAAAAAATTTTTTTAAAAATTGTCGAAAGCTCGGATCACAAGAAAAAAAAATTTTAAAAATTGTCGAAAGCTCGGATCACAAGAAAAAATTTTTTTAAAAATTGTCGAAAGCTCGGATCACAAGAAAAAAAATTTTAAAAATTGTCGAAAGCTCGGAACACAAGAAAAAAAATTTTTAAAAATTGTCGAAAGTTCGGATCACAAGAAAAAAATTTTTTAAAAATTGTCGAAAGCTCGGAACACAAGAAAAAAAAATTTTAAAAATTGTCGAAAGCTCGGATCACAAGAAAAAATTTTTTTAAAAATTGTCGAGAGCTCGGATCACAAGAAAAAAAATTTTTAAAAATTGTCGTAAGCTCGGATCACCAGAAAAAAATTTTTTAAAAATTGTCGAAAGCTCGGATCACAAGAAAAAAAAATTTAAAGAATTGTCGAAAGCTCGGATCACAAGAAAAAATTTTTTTTAAAAATTGTCGAAAGCTCGGATCACAAGAAAAATTTTTTTTAAAAATTGTCGAAAGCTCGGATCACAAGAAAAAATTTTTTTAAAAATTGTCGAATGCTCGGATCACAAGAAAAAATTTTTTTAAAAATTGTCGAAAGCTCGGATCACAAGAAAATTTTTTTAAAAATTGTCGAAAGCTCGGATCACAAGAAAAAAAAATTTTAAAAATTGTCGAAAGCTCGGATCACAAGAAAAAATTTTTTTAAAAATTGTCGAAAGCTCGGATCACAAGAAAAAAATTTTTTAAAAATTGTCGAAAGCTCGGAACACAAGAAAAAAAAATTTTAAAAATTGTCGAAAGCTCGGATCACAAGAAAAATTTTTTTTAAAATTGTCGAAAGCTCGGATCACAAGAAAAATTTTTTTTAAAAATTGTCGAAAGCTTGGATCACAAGAAAAAATTTTTTTAAAAATTGTCGAAAGCTCGGATCACAAGAAAAAAAAATTTTAAAAATTGTCGAAAGCTCGGATCACAAGAAAAAATTTTTTTTAAAAATTGTCGAAAGCTCGGAACACAAGAAAAAAAATTTTTAAAAATTGTCGAAAGCTCGGATCACAAGAAAAATTTTTTTTAAGAATTGTCGAAAGCTCGGATCACAAGAAAAAAATTTTTAAAAATTGTCGAAAGCTCGGATCACCAGAAAAAAATTTTTTAAAAATTGTCGAAAGCTCGGATCACAAGAAAAAAAAATTTAAAAAATTGTCGAAAGCTCGGATCACAAGAAAAAATTTTTTTTAAAAATTGTCGAAAGCTCGGATCACAAGAAAATTTTTTTTTAAAAATTGTCAAAAGCTCGGATAAAACAAGAAAAATTTTTTTTAAAAATTGTCGAAAGCTCGGATCACAAGAAAATTTTTTTTAAAAATTGTCGAAAGCTCGGATCACAAGAAAAAAAATTTTTAAAAATTGTCGAAAGCTCGTATCACAAGAAAAAAATTTTTTAAAAATTGTCGAAAGCTCGGATCACAAGAAAAAATTTTTTTAAAAATTGTCGAAAGCTCGGATCACAAGAAAAAAAAATTTTAAAAATTGTCGAAAGCTCGGATCACAAGAAAAAATTTTTTTAAAAATTGTCGAAAGCTCGGATCACAAGAAAAAAATTTTTAAAAATTGTCGAAAGCTCGGAACACAAGAAAAAAAATTTTAAAAATTGTCGAAAGCTCGGATCACAAGAAAAAAATTTTTTAAAAATTGTCGAAAGCTCGGAACACAAGAAAAAAAATTTTTAAAAATTGTCGAAAGCTCGGATCACAAGAAAAAAATTTTTTAAAATTGTCGAAAGCTCGGATCACAAGAAAAAAAATTTTTAAAAATTGTCGTAAGCTCGGATCACCAGAAAAAATTTTTTTAAAATTGTCGAAAGCTCGGATCACAAGAAAAAAAAATTTAAAGAATTGTCGAAAGCTCGGATCACAAGAAAAAATTTTTTTTAAAAATTGTCGAAAGCTCGGATCACAAGAAAAATTTTTTTTAAAAATTGTCGAAAGCTCGGATCACAAGAAAAAATTTTTTTAAAAATTGTCGAATGCTCGGATCACAAGAAAAAATTTTTTAAAAATTGTCGAAAGCTCGGATCACAAGAAAATTTTTTTTTAAAAATTGTCAAAAGCTCGGATCACAAGAAAAATTTTTTTTAAAAATTGTCGAAAGCTCGGATCACAAGAAAAAATTTTTTTAAAAATTGTCGAAAGCTCGGATCACAAGAAAAAAATTTATAAAAATTGTCGAAAGCTCGGATCACAAGAAAAAATTTTTTTAAAAATTGTCGAAAGCTCGGATCACCAGAAAAAATTTTTTTAAAAATTGTCGAAAGCTCGGATCACAAGAAAAAAATTTTTAAAAATTGTCGAAAGCTCGGATCACAAGAAAAAAATTTTTAAAAATTGTCGAAAGCTCGGATCACCAGAAAAAATTTTTTTAAAAATTGTCGAAAGCTCGGATCACAAGAAAAAAAATTTTAAAAATTGTCGAAAGCTCGGATCACAAGAAAAATTTTTTTTAAAAATTGTCGAAAGCTCGGATCACAAGAAAAAATTTTTTTAAAAATTGTCGAAAGCTCGGATCACAAGAAAAAATTTTTTTAAAAATTGTCGAAAGCTCGGATCACAAGAAAAAATTTTTTAAAAATTGTCGAAAGCTCGGATCACAAGAAAAAAAATTTTTAAAAATTGTCGAAAGCTCGGATCACAAGAAAAAATTTTTTTAAAAATTGTCGAAAGCTCGGATCACAAGAAAAAAATTTTTTAAAAATTGTCGAAAGCTCGGAACACAAGAAAAAAAATTTTTAAAAATTGTCGAAAGCTCGGATCACAAGAAAAAATTTTTTTAAAAATTGTCGAAAGCTCGGATCACAAGAAAAATTTTTTTTAAAAATTGTCGAAAGCTCGGAACACAAGAAAAAAAAATTTTAAAAATTGTCGAAAGCTCGGATCACAAGAAAAATTTTTTTTAAAATTGTCGAAAGCTCGGATCACAAGAAAAATTTTTTTAAAAATTGTCGAAAGCTCGGATCACAAGAAAAATTTTTCTAAAAATTGTCGAAAGCTCGGATCACAAGAAAAAAAAATTTTAAAAATTGTCGAAAGCTCGGATCACAAGAAAAATTTTTTTTAAAATTGTCGAAAGCTCGGATCACAAGAAAAAAATTTTTAAAAATTGTCGAAAGCTCGGAACACAAGAAAAAAATTTTTTAAAAATTGTCGAAAGCTCGGATCACAAGAAAATTTTTTTTTAAGAATTGTCGAAAGCTCGGATCACAAGAAAAAAAATTTTTAAAAATTGTTGAAAGCTCGGATCACCAGAAAAAAAATTTTTAAAAATTGTCGAAAGCTCGGATCACAAGAAAAAAAAATTTAAAAAATTGTCGAAAGCTCGGATCACAAGAAAAAATTTTTTTTAAAAATTTTCGAAAGCTCGGATCACAAGAAAATTTTTTTTTAAAAATTGTCAAAAGCTCGGATCACAAGAAAAATTTTTTTTAAAAATTGTCGAAAGCTCGGATAACAAGAAAAATTTTTTTTAAAAATTGTCGAAAGCTCGGATCACAAGAAAAAAAATTTTTAAAAATTGTCGAAAGCTCGGATCAAAAGAAAAAAATTTTTTAAAAATTGTCGAAAGCTCGGATCACAAGAAAAAAATTTTTTAAAAATTTTCGAAAGCTCGGATCACAAGAAAAAAATTTTTTAATAATTGTCGAAAGCTCGGATCACAAGAAAAAAAATTTTTAAAAATTGTCGAAAGCTCGGATCACAAGAAAAAATTTTTTAAAAAATTGTCGAAAGCTCGGATCACAAGAAAAATTTTTTTTAAAAATTGTCGAAAGCTCGGATCACAAGAAAAAATTTTTTAAAAATTGTCGAAAGCTCGGATCACAAGAAAAAATTTTTTTAAAAATTGTCGAAAGCTCTGATCACAAGAAAAAAATTTTTTAAAAATTGTCGAAAGCTCGGAACACAAGAAAAAAAATTTTTAAAAATTGTCGAAAGCTCGGATCACATGAAAAATTTTTTTTAAAAATTGTCGAAAGCTCGGATCACAAGAAAAAATTTTTTTAAAAATTGTCGAAAGCTCGGATCACAAGAAAAAATTTTTTTAAAAATTGTCGAAAGCTCGGATCACAAGAAAAAAAATTTTTAAAAATTGTCGAAAGCTCGGATCACAAGAAAAAAAATTTTTAAAAATTGTCGAAAGCTCGGATCACAAGAAAAATTTTTTTTTAAAATTGTAGAAAGCTCGGATCACAAGAAAAATTTTTTTTAAAAATTGTCGAAAGCTCGGATCACAAGAAAAATTTTTTTTAAAAATTGTCGAAAGCTCGGATCACAAGAAAAAATTTTTTTAAAAATTGTCGAAAGCTTGGATCACAAGAAAAAAATTTTTTAAAAATTGTCGAAAGCTCGGATCACAAGAAAAAAAATTTTTAAAAATTGTCGAAAGCTCGGATCACAAGAAAAAATTTTTTTAAAAATTGTCGAAAGCTCGGATCACAAGAAAAAAAATTTTTAAAAATTGTCGAAAGCTCGGATCACAAGATAAAATTTTTTTAAAAATTGTCGAAAGCTCGGATCACAAGAAAAATTTTTTTTAAAAATTGTCGAAAGCTCGGATCACAAGAAAAAATTTTTTTAAAAATTTTCGAAAGCTCGGATCACAAGAAAAAAAAATTTTAAATATTGTCGAAAGCTCGGATCACAAGAAAAAAAATTTTTAAAAATTGTCGAAAGCTCGGAACACAAGAAAAAAAAATTTTAAAAATTGTCGAAAGCTCGGATCACAAGAAAAAATTTTTTTAAAAATTGTCGAAAGCTCGGATCACAAGAAAAAAAATTTTTAAAAATTGTCGAAAGCTCGGATCACCAGAAAAAAATTTTTTAAAAATTGTCGGAAGCTCGGATCACAAGAAAAAAAAATTTAAAAAATTGTCGAAAGCTCGGATCACAAGAAAAAATTTTTTTTAAAAATTGTCGAAAGCTCGGATCACAAGAAAAATTTTTTTTAAAAATTGTCGAAAGCTCGGATCACAAGAAAAAATTTTTTTAAAAATTGTCGAAAGCTCGGATCACAAGAAAAACATTTTTTAAAAATTGTCGAAAGCTCGGATCACAAGAAAAAAAATTTTTAAAAATTGTCGAAAGCTCGGATCACAAGAAAAATTTTTTTTAAAAATTGTCGAAAGCTCGGATCACAAGAAAAAATTTTTTTAAAAATTGTCGAAAGCTCGGATCACAAGAAAAAAATTTATAAAAATTGTCGAAAGCTCGGATCACAAGAAAAAATTTTTTTAAAAATTGTCGAAAGCTCGGATCACCAGAAAAAATTTTTTTAAAAATTGTCGAAAGCTCGGATCACAAGAAAAAAAATTTTTAAAAATTGTCGAAAGCTCGGATCACAAGAAAAATTTTTTTTAAAAATTGTCGAAAGCTCGGATCACAAGAAAAATTTTTTTTAAAAATTGTCGAAAGCTCGGATCACAAGAAAAAATTTTTTTAAAAATTGTCGAAAGCTCGGATCACAAGAAAAAATTTTTTTAAAAATTGTCGAAAGCTCGGAACACAAGAAAAAAAATTTTTAAAAATTGTCGAAAGCTCGGATCACAAGAAAAAAAATTTTTAAAAATTGTCGAAAGCTCGGATCACCAGAAAAAATATTTTTAAAAATTGTCGAAAGCTCGGATCACAAGAAAAAAAAATTTAAAAAATTGTCGAAAGCTCGGATCACAAGAAAAATTTTTTTTTAAAAATTGTCGAAAGCTCGGATCACAAGAAAAAATTTTTTTAAAAATTGTCGAAAGCTCGGATCACAAGAAAAAAATTTTTTAAAAATTGTCGAAAGCTCGGAACACAAGAAAAAAATTTTTTAAAAATTGTCGAAAGCTCGGATCACAAGAAAAAATTTTTTTAAAAATTATCGAAAGCTCGGATCACCAGAAAAAATTTTTTTAAAAATTGTCGAAAGCTCGGATCACAAGAAAAAAAAATTTAAAAAATTGTCGAAAGCTCGGATCACAAGAAAAATTTTTTTTTAAAAATTGTCGAAAGCTCGGATCACAAGAAAAATTTTTTTTAAAAATTGTCGAAAGCTCGGATCACAAGAAAAAATTTTTTTAAAAATTGTCGAAAGCTCGGATCACAAGAAAAAATTTTTTTAAAAATTGTCGAAAGCTCGGATCACAAGAAAAAAAATTTTTAAAAATTGTCGAAAGATCGGATCACAAGAAAAAATTTTTTTAAAAATTGTCGAAAGCTCGGATCACAAGAAAAAAATTTTTTAAAAATTGTCGAAAGCTCGGAACACAAGAAAAAAAAATTTTAAAAATTGTCGAAAGCTCGGATCACAAGAAAAAATTTTTTTAAAAATTGTCGAAAGCTCGGATCACAAGAAAAATTTTTTTTAAAAATTGTCGAAAGCTCGGATCACAAGAAAAAATTTTTTTAAAAATTGTCGAAAGCTCGGATCACAAGGAAAAAAAATTTTAAAAATTGTCGAAAGCTCGGATCACAAGAAAAAATTTTTTTAAAAATTGTCGAAAGCTCGGATCACAAGAAAAAAATTTTTTAAAAATTGTCGAAAGCTCGGAACACAAGAAAAAAAAATTTTAAAAATTGTCGAAAGCTCGGATCACAAGAAAAATTTTTTTTAAAATTGTCGAAAGCTCGGATCACAAGAAAATTTTTTTTTAAAAATTGTCGAAAGCTCGGATCACAAGAAAAAATTTTTTTAAAAATTGTCGAAAGCTCAGATCACAAGAAAAAAAATTTTTAAAAATTGTCGAAAGCTCGGATCACAAGAAAAAATTTTTTTAAAAATTGTCGAAAGCTCGGATCACAAGAAAAAAATTTTTAAAAATTGTCGAAAGCTCGGAACACAAGAAAAAAAATTTTTAAAAATTGTCGAAAGCTCGGATCACAAGAAAATTTTTTTTTAAGAATTGTCGAAAGCTCGGATCACAAGAAAAAAAATTTTTAAAAATTGTTGAAAGCTCGGATCACCAGAAAAAAATTTTTTAAAAATTGTCGAAAGCTCGGATCACAAGAAAAAAAAATTTTAAAAATTGTCGAAAGCTCGGATCACAAGAAAAATTTTTTTTTAAAAATTGTCGAAAGCTCGGATCACAAGAAAATTTTTTTTTAAAAATTGTCAAAAGCTCGGATCACAAGAAAAAATTTTTTTAAAAATTGTCGAAAGCTCGGATCACAAGAAAAATTTTTTTTAAAAATTGTCGAAAGCTCGGATCACAAGAAAAAAAATTTTTAAAAATTGTCGAAAGCTCGGATCAAAAGAAAAAAATTTTTTAAAAATTGTCGAAAGCTCGGATCACAAGAAAAAAATTTTTTAAAAATTTTCGAAAGCTCGGATCACAAGAAAAAAATTTTTTAAAAATTGTCGAAAGCTCGGATCACAAGAAAAAAAATTTTTAAAAATTGTCGAAAGCTCGGATCACAAGAAAAAATTTTTTAAAAAATTGTCGAAAGCTCGGATCACAAGAAAAAAATTTTTTAAAAATTGTCCAAAGCTCGGATCACAAGAAAAAATTTTTTAAAAATTGTCGAAAGCTCGGATCACAAGAAAAAATTTTTTTAAAAATTGTCGAAAGCTCTGATCACAAGAAAAAAATTTTTTAAAAATTGTCGAAAGCTCGGAACACAAGAAAAAAAATTTTTAAAAATTGTCGAAAGCTCGGATCACATGAAAAATTTTTTTTAAAAATTGTCGAAAGCTCGGATCACAAGAAAAAAAATTTTTAAAAATTGTCGAAAGCTCGGATCACCAGAAAAATTTTTTTTAAAAATTGTCGAAATCTCGGATCACAAGAAAAAAAAATTTTAAAAATTGTCGAAAGCTCGGATCACAAGAAAAATTTTTTTTTAAAAATTGTCGAAAGCTCGGATCACAAGACAAATTTTTTTTAAAAATTGTCGAAAGCTCGGATCACAAGAAAAAATTTTTTTAAAAATTGTCGAAAGCTCGGATCACAAGAAAAAATTTTTTTAAAAATTGTCGAAAGCTCGGATCACAAGAAAAAAATTTTTTAAAAATTTTCGAAAGCTCGGATCACAAGAAAAAAAAATTTTAAAAATGGTCGAAAGCTCGGATCACAAGAAAAAAAATTTTTAAAAATTGTCGAAAGCTCGGATCACAAAAAAAAATTTTTAAAAATTGTCGAAAGCTCGGATCACAAGAAAAAAATTTTTTAAAAATTTTCGAAAGCTCGGATCACAAGAAAAAAAATTTTTAAAAATTGTCGAAAGCTCGGATCACAAGAAAAATTTTTTTTAAAAATTGTCGAAAGCTCGGATCACAAGAAAAAAATTTTTTAAAATTGTCGAAAGCTCGGATCACAAGAGAAAAATTTTTTAAAAATGGTCGAAAGCTCGGAACACAAGAAAAAATTTTTTTAAAAATTGTCGAAAGCTTGGATCACAAGAAAAATTTTTTTTAAAAATTGTCGAAAGCTCGGATCACAAGAAAAAATTTTTTTAAAAATTGTCGAAAGCTTGGATCACAAGAAAAAAATTTTTTAAAAATTGTCGAAAGCTCGGATCACAAGAAAAAAATTTTTTAAAAATTGTCGAAAGCTCGGATCACAAGAAAAAATTTTTTTAAAAATTGTCGAAAGCTCGGATCACAAGAAAAAAAATTTTTTAAAATTGTCGAAAGCTCGGATCACAAGAAAAAATTTTTTTAAAAATTGTCGAAAGCTCGGATCACAAGAAAAATTTTTTTTAAAAATTGTCGAAAGCTCGGATCACAAGAAAAAAATTTTTTAAAAATTTTCGAAAGCTCGGATCACAAGAAAAAAAAATTTTAAAAATTGTCGAAAGCTCGGATCACAAGAAAAAATTTTTTTAAAAATTGTCGAAAGGTCGGATCACAGGAAAAAAATTTTTAAAAATTGTCGAAAGCTCGGAACACAAGAAAAAAAATTTTTAAAAATTGTCGAAAGCTCGGATCACAAGAAAAATTTTTTTTAAGAATTGTCGAAAGCTCGGATCACAAGAAAAAAAATTTTTAAAAATTGTCGATAGCTCGGATCACCAGAAAAAAATTTTTTAAAAATTGTCGAAAGCTCGGATCACAAGAAAAAAAAATTTAAAAAATTGTCGAAAGCTCGGATCACAAGAAAAATTTTTTTTTAAAAATTGTCGAAAGCTCGGATCACAAGAAAATTTTTTTTTAAAAATTGTCAAAAGCTCGGAACACAAGAAAAAATTTTTTTAAAAATTGTCGAAAGCTCGGATCACAAGAAAAAATTTTTTTAAAAATTGTCGAAAGCTCGGATCACAAGAAAAAAAATTTTTAAAAATTGTCGAAAGCTCGGATCACAAGAAAAAAAATTTTTAAAAATTGTCGAAAGCTCGGATCACAAGAAAAAAATTTTTTTAAAATTTTCGAAAGCTCGGATCACAAGAAAAAAATTTTTTAAAAATTGTCGAAAGCTCGGATCACAAGAAAAAAAATTTTTAAAAATTGTCGAAAGCTCGGATCACAAGAAAAAATTTTTTAAAAAATTGTCGAAAGCTCGGATCACAAGAAAAATTTTTTTTAAAAATTGTCGAAAGCTCGGATCACAAGAAAAAATTTTTTAAAAATTGTCGAAAGCTCGGATCACAAGAAAAATTTTTTTTAAAAATTGTCGAAAGCTCTGATCACAAGAAAAAAATTTTTTAAAAATTGTCGAAAGCTCGGAACACAAGAAAAAAAATTTTTAAAAATTGTCGAAAGCTCGGATCACCAGAAAAAAATTTTTTAAAAATTGTCGAAAGCTCGGATCACAAGAAAAAAAAATTTAAAAAATTGTCGAAAGCTCGGATCACAAGAAAAAATTTTTTTTAAAAATTGTCGAAAGCTCGGATCACAAGAAAATTTTTTTTTAAAAATTGTCAAAAGCTCGGATCACAAGAAAAAATTTTTTTAAAAATTGTCGAAAGCTCGGATCACAAGAAAAATTTTTTTTAAAAATTGTCGAAAGCTCGGATCACAAAAAAAAAAATTTTTAAAAATTGTAGAAAGCTCGGATCAAAAGAAAAAAATTTTTTAAAAATTGTCGAAAGCTCGGATCACAAGAAAAAAAATTTTTAAAAATTTTCGAAAGCTCGGATCACAAGAAAAAATTTTTTTAAACATTGTCGAAAGCTCGGAACACAAGAAAAAAAATTTTTAAAAATTGTCGAAAGCTCGGATCACAAGAAAAAAATTTTTAAAAATTGTCGAAAGCTCGGATCACAAGAAAAAAAATTTTTAAAAATTGTCGAAAGCTCGGATCACAAGAAAAAATTTTTTTAAAAATTGTCGAAAGCTCGGAACACAAGAAAAAAATTTTTTAAAAATTGTCGAAAGCTCGGAACACAAGAAAAAAAAATTGTAAAAATTGTGGAAAACTCGGATCACAAGAAAAAAAATTTTTAAAAATTGTCGAAAGCTCGGATCACAAGAAAAAATTTTTTAAAAAATTGTCGAAAGCACGGATCACAAGAAAAATTTTTTTTAAAAATTGTCGAAAGCTCGGATCACAAGAAAAAATTTTTTTAAAAATTGTCGAAAGCTCGGATCACCAGAAAAAAATTTTTTAAAAATTGTCGAAAGCTCGGATCACAAGAAAAAAAATTTTTAAAAATTGTCGAAAGCTCGGATCACAAGAAAAATTTTTTTTAAAAATTGTCGAAAGCTCGGATCACAAGGAAAATTTTTTTTAAAAATTGTCGAAAGCTCGGATCACAAGAAAAAATTTTTTTAAAAATTGTCGAAAGCTCGGATCACAAGAAAAAAATTTTTTAAACATTGTCGAAAGTTCGGAACACAAGAACAAAAATTTTTAAAAATTGTCGAAAGCTCGGATCACAAGAAAAAAAATTTTTAAAAATTGTCGAAAGCTCGGATCACAAGAAAAAATTTTTTTAAAAATTGTCGAAAGCTCGGATCACAAGAAAAAAATTTTTTAAAAATTGTCGAAAGCTCGGATCACAAGAAAAAATTTTTTTAAAAATTGTCGAAAGCTCGGATCACAAGAAAAAATTTTTTTAAAAATTGTCGAAAGCTCGGATCACAAGAAAAAAAATTTTTAAAAATTGTCGAAAGCTCGGATCACCAGAAAAATTTTTTTTAAAAATTGTCGAAAGCTCGGATCACAAGAAAAAAAAAAGTAAAAAATTGTCGAAAGCTCGGATCACAAGACAAAATTTTTTTAAAAATTGTCGAAAGCTCGGATCACAAGAAAAATTTTTTTTAAAAATTGTCGAAAGCTCGGATCACAAGAAAAAAATTTATAAAAATTGTCGAAAGCTCGGATCACAAGAAAAAATTTTTTTAAAAATTGTCGAAAGCTCGGATCACCAGAAAAAATTTTTTTAAAAATTGTCGAAAGATCGGATCACAAGAAAAAATTTTTTTAAAAATTGTCGAAAGCTCGGATCACAAGAAAAAAATTTTTTAAAAATTGTCGAAAGCTCGGATCACAAGAAAAATTTTTTTTAAAAATTGTCGAAAGCTCGGATCACAAGAAAAAATTTTTTTAAAAATTGTCGAAAGCTCGGATCACAAGAAAAAATTTTTTTAAAAATTGTCGAAAGCTCGGATCACAAGAAAAAAAATTTTTAAAAATTGTCGAAAGCTCGGATCACAAGAAAAAATTTTTTTAAAAATTGTCGAAAGCTCGGATCACAAGAAAAAAAATTTTTAAAAATTGTCGAAAGCTCGGAACACAAGAAAAAAAAATTTTAAAAATTGTCGAAAGCTCGGATCACAAGAAAAAAAATTTTTAAAAATTGTCGAAAGCTCGGATCACAAGAAAAAATTTTTTAAAAAATTGTCGAAAGCTCGGATCACAAGAAAAATTTTTTTTAAAAATTGTCGAAAGCTCGGATCACAAGAAAAATTTTTTTTAAAAATTGTCGAAAGCTCGGATCACCAGAAAAAATTTTTTTAAAAATTGTCGAAAGCTCGGATCACAAGAAAAAAAATTTTTAAAAATTGTCGAAAGCTCGGATCACAAGAAAAATTTTTTTTAAAAATTGTCGAAAGCTCGGATCACAAGAAAAATTTTTTTTAAAAATTGTCGAAAGCTCGGATCACAAGAAAAAATTTTTTTAAAAATTGTCGAAAGCTCGGATCACAAGAAAAAAATTTTTTAAACATTGTCGAAAGCTCGGAACACAAGAAAAAAAATTTTTAAAAATTGTCGAAACCTCGGATCACAAGAAAAAAAATTTTTAAAAATTGTCGAAAGCTCGGATCACAAGAAAAAATTTTTTTAAAAATTGTCGAAAGCTCGGATCGCAAGAAAAAATTTTTTAAAAAATTGTCGAAAGCTCGGATCACAAGAAAAATTTTTTTTAAAAATTGTCGAAAGCTCGGATCACAAGAAAAAATTTTTTTAAAAATTGTCGAAAGCTCGGATCACAAGAAAATTTTTTTTTAAAAATTGTCGAAAGCTCGGATCACAAGAAAAAAATTTTTTAAAAATTGTCGAAAGCTCGGAACACAAGAAAAAAAATTTTTAAAAATTGTCGAAAGCTCGGATCACAAGAAAAATTTTTTTTAAAAATTGTCGAAAGCTCGGATCACAAGAAAAAAATTTTTAAAAATTGTCGAAAGCTCGGATCACCAGAAAAATTTTTTTTAAAAATTGTCGAAATCTCGGATCACAAGAAAAAAAAATTTAAAAAATTGTCGAAAGCTCGGATCACAAGAAAAAATTTTTTTAAAAAATTGTCGAAAGCTCGGATCACAAGAAAAATTTTTTTAAAAAATTGTCGAAACCTCGGATCACAAGAAAAAATTTTTTTAAAAATTGTCGAAAGCTCGGATCACAAGAAAAAATTTTTTTAAAAATTGTCGAAAGCTCGGATCACAAGAAAAAAAATTTTTAAAAATTGTCGAAAGCTCGGATCACAAGAAAAAAAATTTTTAAAAATTGTCGAAAGCTCGGATCACAAGAAAAAATTTTTTTAAAAATTGTCGAAAGCTCGGATCACAAGAAAAATTTTTTTTAAAAATTGTCGAAAGCTCGGATCACAAGAAAAATTTTTTTTAAAAATTGTCGAAAGCTCGGATCACAAGAAAAAATTTTTTTAAAAATTGTCGAAAGCTTGGATCACAAGAAAAAAATTTTTTAAAAATTGTCGAAATCTCGGATCACAAGAAAAAAAATTTTTAAAAATTGCCGAAAGCTCGGATCACAAGAAAAAATTTTTTTAAAAATTGTCGAAAGCTCGGATCACAAGAAAAAAAATTTTTAAAAATTGTCGAAAGCTCGGATCACAAGAAAAAAATTTTTTAAAAATTGTGGAAAGCTCGGATCACAAGAGAAAAATTTTTTAAAAATTGTCGAAAGCTCGGATCACAAGAAAAAATTTTTTTAAAAATTGTCGAAAGCTCGGATCACAAGAAAAAAAAATTTTAAAAATTGTCGAAAGCTTGGATCACCAGAAAAAATTTTTTTAAAAATTGTCGAAAGCTCGGATCACAAGAAAAAAAAATTTAAAAAATTGTCGAAAGCTCGGATCACAAGAAAAAATTTTTTTTAAAAATTGTCGAAAGCTCGGATCACAAGAAAAATTTTTTTTAAAAATTGTCGAAAGCTCGGATCACAAGAAAAAATTTTTTTAAAAATTGTCGAAAGCTCGGATCACAAGAAAAATTTTTTTTAAAAATTGTCGAAAGCTCGGATCACAAGAAAAAAAATTTTTAAAAATTGTCGAAAGCTCGGATCACAAGAAAAAATTTTTTTAAAAATTGTCGAAAGCTCGGATCACAAGAAAAAAATTTTTTAAAAATTGTCGAAAGCTCGGAACACAAGAAAAAAAAATTTTAAAAATTGTCGAAAGCTCGGATCACAAGAAAAATTTTTTTTAAAAATTGTCGAAAGCTCGGATCACAAGAAAAAAAATTTTTAAAAATTGTCGAATGCTCGGATCACCAGAAAAAATTTTTTTAAAAATTGTCGAAAGCTCGGATCACAAGAAAAAAAATTTAAAAAATTGTCGAAAGCTCGGATCACAAGAAAAAATTTTTTTTAAAAATTGTCGAAAGCTCGGATCACAAGAAAAATTTTTTTTAAAATTGTCGAAAGCTCGGATCACAAGAAAATTTTTTTTTAAAAATTGTCGAAAGCTCGGATCACAAGAAAAATTTTTTTTAAAAATTGTCGAAAGCTCGGATCACAAGAAAAAAAATTTTTAAAAATTGTCGAAAGCTCGGATCACAAGAAAAATTTTTTTTAAAAATTGTCGAAAGCTCGGATCACAAGAAAAAAATTTTTTAAAAATTGTCGAAAGCTCGGAACACAAGATAAAAAATTTTTAAAAATTGTCGAAAGCTCGGATCACAAGAAAAATTTTTTTTAAGAATTGTCGAAAGCTCGGATCACAAGAAAAAAAATTTTTAAAAATTGTCGAAAGCTCGAATCACCAGAAAAAAATTTTTTAAAAATTGTCGAAAGCTCGGATCACAAGAAAAAAAAATTTAAAAAATTGTCGAAAGCTCGGATCACAAGAAAAAATTTTTTTTAAAAATTGTCGAAAGCTCGGATCACAAGAAAAATTTTTTTTAAAAATTGTCAAAAGCTCGGATCACAAGAAAAAATTTTTTTAAAAATTGTCGAAAGCTCGGATCACAAGAAAAAATTTTTTTAAAAATTGTCGATAGCTCGGATCACAAGAAAAAAAATTTTTAAAAATTGTCGAAAGCTCGGATCACAAGAAAAAAATTTTTTAAAAATTGTCGAAAGCTCGGATCACAAGAAAAAAATTTTTTAAAAATTTTCGAAAGCTCGGATCACAAGAAAAAAATTTTTTAAAAATTGTCGAAAGCTCGGAACACAAGAAAAAAATTTTTTAAAAATTGTCGAAAGCTCGGATCACAAGAAAAATTTTTTTTAAAAATTGTCGAAAGCTCGGATCACAAGAAAAAAAATTTTTAAAAATTGTCGAAAGCTCGGATCACAAGAAAAAATTTTTTTAAAAATTGTCGAAAGCTCGGATCACAAGAAAAAAATTTTTTAAAAATTGTCGAAAGCTCGGAACACAAGAAAAAAAATTTTTAAAAATTGTCGAAAGCTCGGATCACAAGAAAAATTTTTTTTAAGAATTGTCGAAAGCTCGGAACACAAGAAAAAAAATTTTTAAAAATTGTCGAAAGCTCGAATCAAAAGAAAAAAATTTTTTAAAAATTGTCGAAAGCTCGGATCACAAGAAAAAAAAATTTAAAAAATTGTCGAAAGCTCGGATCACAAGAAAAAATTTTTTTTAAAAATTGTCGAAAGCTCGGATCACAAGAAAAATTTTTTTTAAAAATTGTCAAAAGCTCGGATCACAAGAAAAATTTTTTTTAAAAATTGTCGAAAGCTCGGATCACAAGAAAAAAATTTTTTAAAAATTGTCGAAAGCTCGGATCACAAGAAAAAAAAATTTTAAAAATTGTCGAAAGCTCGGATCACAAGAAAAAAATTTTTTAAAAATTGTCGAAAGCTCGGATCACAAGAAAAAAATTTTTTAAAAATTTTCGAAAGCTCGGATCACAAGAAAAAAATTTTTTAAAAATTGTCGAAAGCTCGGAACACAAGAAAAAAAATTTTTAAAAATTGTCGAAAGCTCGGATCACAAGAAAAATTTTTTTTAAAAATTGTCGAAAGCTCGGATCGCAAGAAAAAAAATTTTTAAAAATTGTCGAAAGCTCGGATCACCAGAAAAATTTTTTTTAAAAATTGTCGAAATCTCGGATCACAAGAAAAAAAAATTTAAAAAATTGTCGAAAGCTCGGATCACAACAAAAAATTTTTTTTAAAAATTGTCGAAAGCTCGGATCACAAGAAAAATTTTTTTTAAAAATTGTCGAAAGCTCGGATCACAAGAAAATTTTTTTTTAAAAATTGTCGAAAGCTCGGATCACAAGAAAAAATTTTTTTAAAAATTTTCGAAAGCTCGGATCACAAGAAAAAAAATTTTTAAAAATTGTCGAAAGCTCGGATCACAAGAAAAAAATTTTTTAAAAATTGTCGAAAGCTCGGATCACAAGAAAAAAAATTTTTAAAAATTGTCGAAAGCTCGGATCACCAGAAAAAAATTTTTTAAAAATTTTCGAAAGCTCGGATCACAAGAAAAAAAAATTTTAAATATTGTCGAAAGCTCGGATCACAAGAAAAAAAATTTTTAAAAATTGTCGAAAGCTCGGATCACAAGAAAAAAAATTTATGAAAATTGTCGAAAGCTCGGATCACAAGAAAAAAATTTTTTAAAAATTGTCGAAAGCTCGGATCACCAGAAAAAATTTTTTTAAAAATTGTCGAAAGCTCGGATCACAAGAAAAAAATTTTTTAAAAATTGTCGAAAGCTCGGATCACAAGAAAAAATTTTTTTAAAAAATTGTCGAAAGCTCGGATCACAAGAAAATTTTTTTTTAAAAATTGTCGAAAGCTCGGATCACAAGAAAAATTTTATTTAAAAATTGTCGAAAGCTCGGATCACAAGAAAATTTTTTTTTAAAAATTGTCGAAAGCTCGGATCACAAGAAAAAATTTTTTTAAAAATTGTCGAAAGCTCGGATCACAAGAAAAAAATTTTTTAAAAATTGTCGAAAGCTCGGATCACAAGAAAAAAAAATTTTAAAAATTGTCGAAAGCTCGGATCACAAGAAAAAATTTTTTTAAAAATTGTCGAAAGCTCGGATCACCAGAAAAAAAATTTTTTAAAAATTGTCGAAAGCTCGGATCACAAGAAAAAAATTTTTTAAAAATTGTCGAAAGCTCGGATCACCAGAAAAAAATTTTTTAAAAATTGTCGGAAGCTCGGATCACAAGAAAAATTTTTTTTAAAAATTGTCGAAAGCTCGGATCACAAGAAAAAATTTTTTTAAAAATTGTCGAAAGCTCGGATCACAAGAAAAAAAATTTTTAAAAATTGTCGAAAGCTCGGATCACAAGAAAAAAATTTTTTAAAAATTGTCGAAAGCTCGGATCACAAGAAAAAAAATTTTTAAAAATTGTCGAAAGCTCGGATCACAAGAAAAAAAATGTTTAAAAATTGTCGAAAGCTCGGATCACAAGAAAAAAATTTTTTAAAAATTGTCGAAAGCTCGGATCACAAGAAAAAAATTTTTTAAAAATTTTCGAAAGCTCGGATCACAAGAAAAAAATTTTTTAAAAATTGTCGAAAGCTCGGATCACAAGAAAAAAAATTTTTAAAAATTGTCGAAAGCTCGGATCACAAGAAAAAATTTTTTAAAAAATTGTCGAAAGCTCGGATCACCAGAAAAAATTTTTTTAAAAATTGTCGAAAGCTCGGATCACAAGAAGAAATTATTTTAAAAATTGTCGAAAGCTCGGATCACAAGAAAAATTTTTTTTAAAAATTGTCGAAAGCTCGGATCACAAGAAAATTTTTTTTTAAAAATTGTCGAAAGCTCGGATCACAAGAAAATTTTTTTTTAAAAATTGTCGAAAGCTCGGATCACAAGAAAAAAATTTTTTAAAAATTGTCGAAAGCTCGGATCACAAGAAGAAATTATTTTAAAAATTGTCGAAAGCTCGGATCACAAGAAAAAATTTTTTTAAAAATTGTCGAAAGCTCGGATCACAAGAAACAAAATTTATAAAAATTGTCGAAAGCTCGGATCACAAGAAAAAATATTTTTTAAAAATTGTCGAAAGCTCGGATCACAAGAAAATTTTTTTTTAAAAATTGTCGAAAGATCGGATCACAAGAAAAAATTTTTTTAAAAATTGTCGAAAGCTCGGATCACAAGAAAAAATTTTTTTATTAATTGTCGAAAGCTCGGATCACAAGAAAAAAAATTTTTAAAAATTTCGAAAGCTCGGATCACAAGAAAAAAAAATTTTAAAAATTGTCGAAAGCTCGGATCACAAGAAAAAATTTTTTTAAAAATTGTCGAAAGCTCGGATCACAAGAAAAAAATTTTTTAAAAATTGTCGAAAGCTCGGAACACAAGAAAAAAATTTTTTAAAAATTGTCGAAAGCTCGGATCACAAGAAAAAAAATTTTTTAAAAATTGTCGAAAGCTCGGATCACCAGAAAAATATTTTTTAAAAATTGTCGAAAGCGCGGATCACAAGAAAAAAAAATTTAAAAAATTGTCGAAAGCTCGGATCACAAGAAAAAAATTTTTTTAAAAATTGTCGAAAGCTCGGATCAAAAGAAAAATTTTTTTTAAAAATTGTCGAAAGCTCGGATCACAAGAAAAAAATTTTTAAAAATTGTCGAAAGCTCGGATCACAAGAAAAAATTTTTTTAAAAATTGTCGAAAGCTCGGATCACAAGAAAAAAAATTTTTAAAAATTGTCGAAAGCTCGGATCACCAGAAAAATTTTTTTTAAAAATTGTCGAAATCTCGGATCACAAGAAAAATTTTTTTTAAAAATTGTCGAAAGCTCGGATCACAAGAAAAAATTTTTTTACAAATTGTCGAAAGCTCGGATCACAAGAAAATTTTTTTTTAAAAATTGTCGAAAGCTCGGATCACAAAAAAAAATTTTTTTAAAAATTGTCGAAAGCTCGGATCACAAGAAAAAAATTTTTTAAAAATTGTCGAAAGCTCGGATCACAAGAAAAAAAATTTTTAAAAATTGTCGAAAGCTCGGATCACAAAAAAATTTTTTTTTAAAAATTGTCGAAAGCTCGGATCACAAGAAAAAAATTTTTTAAAAATTGTCGAAAGCTCGGATCACAAGAAAATTTTTTTTTAAAAATTGTCGAAAGCTCGGATCACAAGAAAAATTTTTTTTAAAAATTGTCGAAAGCTCGGATCACAAGAAAAAAATTTTTTAAAAATTGTCGAAAGCTCGGATCACAAGAAAAAAAATTTTTAAAAATTGTCGAAAGCTCGGATCACAAGAAAAATTTTTTTTAAAAATTGTCGGAAGCTCGGATCACAAGAAAAAAAATTTTTAAAAATTGTCGAAAGCTCGGATCACAAGAAAAAATTTTTTTAAAAATTGTCGAAAGCTCGGATCACAAGAAAATTTTTTTTTAAAAATTGTCGAAAGCTCGGAACACAAGAAAAAAAATTTTTAAAAATTGTCGAAAGCTCGGATCACAAGAAAAAATTTTTTTAAAAATTGTCGAAAGCTCGGATCACAAGAAAAAAAATTTTTAAAAATTGTCGAAAGCTCGGATCACAAGAAAAAAATTTTTTAAAAATTGTCGAAAGCTCGGATCACAAGAAAAAAAATTTAAAAAGTTGTCGAAAGCTCGGATCACAAGAAAAAAATTTTTTAAAAATTGTCGAAAGCTCGGATCACAAGAAAAAAATTTTTTAAAAATTGTCGAAAGCTCGGATCACAAGAAAAAATTTTTTAAAAAATTGTCGAAAGCTCGGATCACAAGAAAAAAATTTTTTAAAAATTGTCGAAAGCTCGGATCACAAGAAAAATTTTTTTTAAGAATTGTCGAAAGCTCGGATCACAAGAAAAAATTTTTTTAAAAATTGTCGAAAGCTCGGATCACAAGAAAAAAATTTTTAAAAATTGTCGAAAGCTCGGATCACAAGAAAAATTTTTTTTAAAAATTGTCGAAAGCTCGGATCACAAGAAAAAATTTTTTTAAAAATTGTCGAAAGCTCGGATCACAAGAAAAATTTTTTTTAAAAATTGTCGAAAGCTCGGATCACAAGAAAAAAAATTTTTAAAAATTGTCGAAAGCTCGGATCACAAGAAAAAAATTTTTTAAAAATTGTCGAAAGCTCGGATCACAAGAAAAAATTTTTTTAAAAATTGTCGAAAGCTCGGATCACAAGAAAAAATTTTTTTAAAAATTGTCGAAAGCTCGGATCACAAGAAAAAATTTTTTTAAAAATTGTCGAAAGCTCGGATCACAAGAAAAAATTTTTTTAAAAATTGTCGAAAGCTCGGATCACAAGAAAAAAAATTTTTAAAAATTGTCGAAAGCTCGGATCACAAGAAAAAATTTTTTTAAAAATTGTCGAAAGCTCGGATCACAAGAAAAAAAATGTTTAAAAATTGTCGAAAGCTCGGATCACAAGAAAAAAATTTTTTAAAAATTGTCGAAAGCTCGGATCACAAGAAAAAAATTTTTTAAAAATTTTCGAAAGCTCGGATCACAAGAAAAAAATTTTTTAAAAATTGTCGAAAGCTCGGATCACAAGAAAAAAAATTTTTAAAAATTGTCGAAAGCTCGGATCACAAGAAAAAATTTTTTAAAAAATTGTCGAAAGCTCGGATCACAAGAAAAATTTTTTTTAAAAATTGTCGAAAGCTCGGATCACACGAAAAAATTTTTTTAAAAATTGTCGAAAGCTCGGATCACAAGAAAAATTTTTTTTAAAAATTGTCGAAAGCTCGGATCACAAGAAAAAAATTTTTTAAAAATTGTCGAAAGCTCGGAACACAAGAAAAAAAATTTTTAAAAATTGTCGAAAGCTCGGATCACAAGAAAAAATTTTTTTTTAAAATTGTCGAAAGCTCGGATCACAAGAAAAAAATTTTTAAAAATTGTCGAAAGCTCGGATCACCAGAAAAAATTTTTTTAAAAATTGTCGAAAGCTCGGATCACAAGAAAAAATTTTTTAAAAAATTGTCGAAAGCTCGGATCACAAGAAAAAAATTTTTTAAAAATTGTCGAAAGCTCGGATCACAAGAAGAAATTATTTTAAAAATTGTCGAAAGCTCGGATCACAAGAAAAAATTTTTTTAAAAATTGTCGAAAGCTCGGATCACAAGAAAAAAAATTTATAAAAATTGTCGAAAGCTCGGATCACAAGAAAAAATATTTTTTAAAAATTGTCGAAAGCTCGGATCACAAGAAAATTTTTTTTTAAAAATTGTCGAAAGATCGGATCACAAGAATAAATTTTTTTAAAAATTGTCGAAAGCTCGGATCACAAGAAAAAATTTTTTTATAAATTGTCGAAAGCTCGGATCAAAAGAAAAAAAATTTTTAAAAATTTCGAAAGCTCGGATCACAAGAAAAAAAAAATTTAAAAATTGTCGAAAGCTCGGATCACAAGAAAAAATTTTTTTAAAAATTGTCGAAAGCTCGGATCACAAGAAAAAAATTTTTTAAAAATTGTCGAAAGCTCGGAACACAAGAAAAAAATTTTTTAAAAATTGTCGAAAGCTCGGATCACAAGAAAAATTTTTTTAAAAATTGTCGAAAGCTCGGATCACAAGAAAAAAAATTTTTAAAAATTGTCGAAAGCTCGGATCACCAGAAAAATATTTTTTAAAAATTGTCGAAAGCGCGGATCACAAGAAAAAAAAATTTAAAAAATTGTCGAAAGCTCGGATCACAAGAAAAAAATTTTTTTAAAAATTGTCGAAAGCTCGGATCAAAAGAAAAATTTTTTTTAAAAATTGTCGAAAGCTCGGATCACAAGAAAAAAATTTTTAAAAATTGTCGAAAGCTCGGATCACAAGAAAAAATTTTTTTAAAAATTGTCGAAAGCTCGGATCACAAGAAAAAAAATTTTTAAAAATTGTCGAAAGCTCGGATCACCAGAAAAATTTTTTTTAAAAATTGTCGAAAGCTCGGATCACAAGAAAAAATTTTTTTAAAAATTGTCGAAAGCTCGGATCACAAGAAAAAATTTTTTTACAAATTGTCGAAAGCTCGGATCACAAGAAAATTTTTTTTTAAAAATTGTCGAAAGCTCGGATCACAAAAAAAAAATTTTTTAAAAATTGTCGAAAGCTCGGATCACAAGAAAAAAATTTTTTGAAAATTGTCGAAAGCTCGGATCACAAGAAAAAAAATTTTTAAAAATTGTCGAAAGCTCGGATCACAAAAAAATTTTTTTTTAAAAATTGTCGAAAGCTCGGATCACAAGAAAAAAATTTTTTAAAAATTGTCGAAAGCTCGGATCACAAGAAAATTTTTTTTTAAAAATTGTCGAAAGCTCGGATCACAAGAAAAATTTTTTTTAAAAATTGTCGAAAGCTCGGATCACAAGAAAAAAATTTTTTAAAAATTGTCGAAAGCTCGGATCACAAGAAAAAAAATTGTCGAAAGCTCGGATCACAAGAAAAAATTTTTTTAAAAATTGTCGGAAGCTCGGATCACAAGAAAAAAAATTTTTAAAAATTGTCGAAAGCTCGGATCACAAGAAAAAATTTTTTTAAAAATTGTCGAAAGCTCGGATCACAAGAAAAATTTTTTTTAAAAATTGTCGAAAGCTCGGAACACAAGAAAAAAAATTTTTAAAAATTGTCGAAAGCTCGGATCACAAGAAAAAATTTTTTTAAAAATTGTCGAAAGCTCGGATCACAAGAAAAAAAATTTTTAAAAATTGTCGAAAGCTCGGATCACAAGAAAAAAATTTTTTAAAAATTGTCGAAAGCTCGGATCACAAGAAAAAAAATTTAAAAAATTGTCGAAAGCTCGGATCACCAGAAAAAAATTTTTTAAAAATTGTTGAAAGCTCGGATCACAAGAAAAAAATTTTTTAAAAATTGTCGAAAGCTCGGATCACAAGAAAAAATTTTTTAAAAAATTGTCGAAAGCTCGGATCACAAGAAAAAAATTTTTTAAAAATTGTCGAAAGCTCGGATCACAAGAAAAATTTTTTTTAAAAATTGTCGAAAGCTCGGATCACAAGAAAAAATTTTTTTAAAAATTGTCGAAAGCTCGGATCACAAGAAAAAAATTTTTAAAAATTGTCGAAAGCTCGGATCACAAGAAAAATTTTTTTTAAAAATTGTCGAAACTCGGATCACAAGAAAAAATTTTTTTAAAAATTGTCGAAAGCTCGGATCACAAGAAAAAATTTATTTAAAAATTGTCGAAAGCTCGGATCACAAGAAAAAAAATTTTTAAAAATTGTCGAAAGCTCGGATCACAAGAAAAAAATTTTTTAAAAATTGTCGAAAGCTCGGATCACAAGAAAAAATTTTTTTAAAAATTGTCGAAAGCTCGGATCACAAGAAAAAATTTTTTTAAAAATTGTCGAAAGCTCGGATCACAAGAAAAAATTTTTTTAAAAATTGTCGAAAGCTCGGATCACAAGAAAAAATTTTTTTAAAAATTGTCGAAAGCTCGGATCACAAGAAAAAAAATTTTTAAAAATTGTCGAAAGCTCGGATCACAAGAAAAAATTTTTTTAAAAATTGTCGAAAGCTCGGATCACAAAAAAAAAATTTTTTAAAAATTGTCGAAAGCTCGGATCACAAGAAAAAATTTTTTTAAAAATTGTCGAAAGCTCGGATCACAAGAAAAAAAATTTTTAAAAATTGTCGAAAGCTCGGATCACAAGAAAAATTTTTTTTAAAAATTGTCGAAAGCTCGGAACACAAGAAAAAAAATTTTTAAAAATTGTCGAAAGCTCGGATCACAAGAAAAAATTTTTTTAAAAATTGTCGAAAGCTCGGATCACAAGAAAAAAATTTTTAAAAATTGTCGAAAGCTCGGATCACAAGAAAAAAATTTTTTAAAAATTGTCGAAAGCTCGGATCACAAGAAAAAAAATTTAAAAAATTGTCGAAAGCTCGGATCACCAGAAAAAAATTTTTTAAAAATTGTTGAAA
>CAWVQI010000239.1:0-75408 GCA_963932335.1 Andrena marginata | reverse complement strand
TATTAATTTTTATGGACTACATTTTAGCAAATTTAATTGAAACTATGTTCAATTTTTTTGGATTTTTTTACAAATTTTAATTTTTATGAACGATATTTTAGCAAACTTAATTGAAAATATCTTCGATTTTTTTGGATTTTTTACAAATTTTAATTTTTATGAACGAAATTTTGGCAAATTTAATTGAAACTATCTTCGATTTTTTTGGATTTTTTTACAAATTGTAATTTTTCTGAACGAAATTTTAGCAAATTTAATTGAAACTATCTTTGATTTTTTTGGATTTTCTTAAAATTTTTTAGTTTTATGAACTAAATTTTATCAAATTTGATTGAAACTATCTTCGATTTTTTTGGATTTTTTACAAATTTTTATTTTTATGAACGAAATTTTGGCAAATTTTATTGAAACTATCTTCGATTTTTTTGGATTTTTTTAAAATTTTTATTTTTATGAACGAAATTTTAGCAAATTTAATTGAAACTATCTTTGATTTTTTTGGATTTTCTTAAAATTTTTAATTTTCATGAACTAAATTTTAGCAAATTTAATTGAAACTATCTTCGATTTTTTTGGATTTTTTACAAATTTTTATTTTTATGAACGAAATTTTGGCAAATTTTATTGAAACTATCTTCGATTTTTTTGGATTTTTTTACAAATTTTAATTTTTATGAACGAAATTTTAGCAAATTTAATTGAAACTATCTTTGATTTTTTTGGATTTTCTTAAAATTTTTAATTTTTATGAACTAAATTTTAGCAAACTTAATTGAAACTATCTTCGATTTTTTTGGATTTTTTACAAATTTTTATTTTTATGAACGAAATTTTGGCAAATTTCATTGAAACTATCTTCGATTTTTTTGGATTTTTTTACAAATATTAATTTTTATGGACTACATTTTAGCAAATTTAATTGAAACTATGTTCAATTTTTTTGGATTTTTTACAAATTTTAATTTTTATGAACGATATTTTAGCAAACTTAATTGAAAATATCTTCGATTTTTTTGGATTTTTTACAAATTTTAATTTTTATGAACGAAATTTTGGCAAATTTAATTGAAACTATCTTCGATTTTTTTGGATTTTTTTACAAATTGTAATTTTTCTGAACGAAATTTTAGCAAATTTAATTGAAACTATATTCGATTTTTTTACAAATTTTTATTTTTATGAACCAAATTTTAGCAAATTTAATTGAAACTATCTTCGATTTTTTTGGATTTTTTTAAAATTTTTATTTTTATGAACGAAATTTTAGCAAATTTAATTGAAACTATCTTCGATTTTTTTGGATTTTTTTAAAATTTTTATTTTCATGAACGAAATTTTAGCAAATTTAATTGAATTTATCTTCGATTTTTTTGGATTTTTTACAAATTTTAATTTTTATGAACGAAATTTTAGCAAATTTAATTTAAGCTATCTTCTATTTTTTGGGATTTTTTTACAAATATTAATTTTTATGTACGACATTTTAGCAAATTTAATTGAAACTATCTTCGATTTTTTTGGATTTTTTTACAAATATTAATTTTTATGAACGAAATTTTAGCAAACTTAATTGAATCTATATTCGATTTTTTTGGATTTTTTTACAAATTTTTATTTTTATGAACGAAATTTTAGCAAATTTAATTGAAACTATCTTTGATTTTTTTTGATTTTCTTAAAATTTTTAATTTTTATGAACTAAATTTTAGCAAATTTAATTTAAGCTATCTTCGATTTTTTTGGATTTTTTTACAAATTTTAATTTTCATGAACGAAGTTTTAGCAAATTTAATTGAAACTATACTCGATTTTTTTGGATTTTCTTTAAATTTTGAAGTTTTATGAACTAAATTTTAGCAAATTTAAATTAAACTATCTTCGATTTTTTTGGATTTTCTTACAAATTTTTATTTTTATGAACTAAATTTTAGCAAATTTAATTCAAACTATCTGCGATTTTTTTGGATTTTTTTACAAATTTTTATTTTTATAAACGAAATTTTAGCAAACTTAATTGAAACTATCTTTGATTTTTTTGGATTTTCTTTAAATTTTTAAGTTTTATGAACTAAATTTTAGCAAATTTAATTTAAGCTATCTTCGTTTTTTTGGATTTTCTTACAAATTTTTATTTTTATGAACTAAATTTTAGCAAATTTAATTCAAACTATCTGCGATTTTTTTGGATTTTTTTACAAATTTTAATTTTTATGAACGATATTTTAGCAAACTTAATTGAAAATATCTTCGATTTTTTTGGATTTTTTACAAATTTTAATTTTAATGAACGAAATTTTGGCAAATTTAATTGAAACTATCTTCGATTTTTTTGGATTTTTTTACAAATTGTAATTTTTCTGAACGAAATTTTAGCAAATTTAATTGAAACTATATTCGATTTTTTTACAAATTTTTATTTTTATGAACGAAATTTTAGCAAATTTAATTGAAACTATCTTCGATTTTTTTGGATTTTTTTTAAATTTTTATTTTTATGAACGAAATTTTAGCAAATTTAATTGAAACTATCTTCGATTTTTTTGGATTTATTTAAAATTTTTATTTTCATGAACGAAATTTTAGCAAATTTAATTGAATTTATCTTCGATTTTTTTGGATTTTTTACAAATTTTAATTTTTATGAACGAAATTTTAGCAAATTTAATTTAAGCTATCTTCTATTTTTTTGGATTTTTTTACAAATATTAATTTTTATGTACGACATTTTAGCAAATGTAATTGAAACTATCATCGATTTTTTTGGATTTTTTTAAAATTTTTATTTTTATGAACGAAATTTTAGCAAATTTAATTGAAACTATCTTTGATTTTTTTGGATTCTCTTAAAATTTTTAATTTTTATGAACTAAATTTTAGCAAATTTAATTTAAGCTATCTTCGATTTTTTTGGATTTTCTTACAAATTTTAATCTTTATGAACGAAATTTTAGCAAATTTAATTGAAACTATCTTCGATTTTTTTGGATTTTTTTAAAATTTTTATTTTTATGAACGAAATTTTAGCAAATTTAATTGAAACTATCTTTGATTTTTTTGGATTTTCTTAAAATTTTTAATTTTTATGAACTAAATTTTAGCAAATTTAATTGAAACTATCTTCGATTTTTTTGGATTTTTTACAAATTTTTATTTTTATGAACGAAATTTTGGCAAATTTCATTGAAACTATCTTCGATTTTTTTGGATTTTTTTACAAATTTTAATTTTTATGAACGAAATTTTAGCAAATTTAATTGAAACTATCTTTGATTTTTTTGGATTTTCTTAAAATTTTTAATTTTTATGAACTAAATTTTAGCAAATTTAATTGAAACTATCTTCGATTTTTTTGGATTTTTTACAAATTTTTATTTTTATGAACGAAATTTTGGCAAATTTCATTGAAACTATCTTCGATTTTTTTGGATTTTTTTACAAATATTAATTTTTATGGACTACATTTTAGCAAATTTAATTGAAACTATGTTCAATTTTTTTGGATTTTTTTACAAATTTTAATTTTTATGAACGATATTTTAGCAAACTTAATTGAAAATATCTTCGATTTTTTTTGGATTTTTTACAAATTTTAATTTTTATGAACGAAATTTTGGCAAATTTAATTGAAACTATCTTCGATTTTTTTAGATTTTTTTACAAATTGTAATTTTTCTGAACGAAATTTTAGCAAATTTAATTGAAACTATATTCGATTTTTTTACAAATTTTTATTTTTATGAACGAAATTTTAGCAAATTTAATTGATACTATCTTCGATTTTTTTGGTTTTTTTTAAAATTTTTATTTTTATGAACGAAATTTTAGCAAATTTAATTGAAACTATCTTCGATTTTTTTGGATTTTTTTTAAATTTTTATTTTCATGAACGAAATTTTAGCAAATTTAATTGAATTTATCTTCGATTTTTTTGGATTTTTTACAAATTTTAATTTTTATGAACGAAATTTTAGCAAATTTAATTTAAGCTATCTTCTATTTTTTTGGATTTTTTTACAAATATTAATTTCTATGTACGACATTTTAGCAAATTTAATTGAAACTATCTTCGATTTTTTTGGATTTTTTTACAAATATTAATATTTATGAACGAAATTTTAGCAAACTTAATTGAATCTATATTCGATTTTTTGGATTTTTTTACAAATTTTTATTTTTATGAACGAAATTTTCAGCAAATTTAATTGAAACTATCTTCGATTTTTTTGGATTTTTTTACAAATTTTAATTTTCATGAACGAAGTTTTAGCAAATTTAATTGAAACTATATTCGATTTTTTTGGATTTTCTTAAAATTTTGAAGTTTTATGAACTAAATTTTAGCAAATTTAAATTAAACTATCTTCGATTTTTTTGGATTTTCTTACAAATTTTTATTTTTATGAACTAAATTTTAGCAAATTTAATTCAAACTATCTTCGATTTTTTTGGATTTTTTTAAAATTTTTATTTTTATGAACGAAATTTTAGCAAATTTAATTGAAACTATATTCGATTTTTTTACAAATTTTTATTTTTATGAACGAAATTTTAGCAGATTTAATTGAAACTATCTTCTATTTTTTTGGATTTTTTTAAAATTTTTATTTTTATGAACGAAATTTTAGCAAATTTAATTGAAACTATCTTTGATTTTGTTGGATTCTCATAAAATTTTTAATTTTTATGAACTAAATTTTAGCAAATTTAATTTAAGCTATCTTCGATTTTTTTGGATTTTCTTACAAATTTTAATCTTTATGAACGAAATTTTAGCAAATTTAATTGAAACTATCTTCGATTTTTTAGGATTTTTTTAAAATTCTTATTTTTATGAACGAAATTTTAGCAATTTTAATTGAAACTATCTTTGATTTTTTGGATTTTCTTAAAATTTTTTAGTTTTATGAACTAAATTTTAGCAAATTTAATTGAAACTATCTTCGATTTTTTTGGATTTTTTACAAATTTTTATTTTTATGAACGAAATTTTGGCAAATTTCATTGAAACTATCTTCGATTTTTTTAGATTTTTTTACAAATATTAATTTTTATGGACTACATTTTAGCAAATTTAATTGAAACTATGTTCAATTTTTTTGGATTTTTTACAAATTTTAATTTTTATGAACGATATTTTAGCAAACTTAATTGAAAATATCTTCGATTTTTTTGGATTTTTTACAAATTTTAATTTTTATGAACGAAATTTTGGCAAATTTAATTGAAACTATCTTCGATTTTTTTGGATTTTTTTACAAATTGTAATTTTTCTGAACGAAATTTTAGCAAATTTAATTGAAACTATATTCGATTTTTTTACAAATTTTTATTTTTATGAACGAAATTTTAGCAAATTTAATTGAAACTATCTTCGATTTTTTTGGATTTTTTTAAAATTTTTATTTTTTATGAACGAAATTTTAGCAAATTTAATTGAAACTATCTTCGATTTTTTTGGATTTTTTTAAAATTTTTATTTTCATGAACGAAATTTTAGCAAATTTAATTGAATTTATCTTCGATTTTTTACAAATTTTAATTTTTATGAACGAAATTTTAGCAAATTTAATTTAAGCTATCTTCTATTTTTTTGGATTTTTTTACAAATATTAATTTTTATGTACGACATTTTAGCAAATTTAATTGAAACTATCTTCGATTTTTTTGATTTTTTACAAATATTAATATTTATGAACGAAATTTTAGCAAAACTTAATTGAATCTATATTCGATTTTTTTGGATTTTTTTACAAATTTTTATTTTTATGAACGAAATTTTCAGCAAATTTAATTGAAACTATCTTCGATTTTTTGGATTTTTTTACAAATTTTAATTTTCATGAACGAAGTTTTAGCAAATTTAATTGAAACTATATTCGATTTTTTTGGATTTTCTTAAAATTTTGAAGTTTTATGAACTAAATTTAGCAAATTTAAATTAAACTATCTTCGATTTTTTTGGATTTTCTTACAAATTTTTATTTTTATGAACTAAATTTTAGCAAATTTAATTCAAACTATCTTCGATTTTTTTGGATTTTTTTAAAATTTTTATTTTTATGAACGAAATTTTAGCAAATTTCATTGAAACTATATTCGATTTTTTTACAAATTTTTATTTTTATGAACGAAATTTTAGCAGATTTAATTGAAACTATCTTCTATTTTTTTGGATTTTTTTAAAATTTTTATTTTTATGAACGAAATTTTAGCAAATTTAATTGAAACTATCTTTGATTTTTTTTGGATTCTCATAAAATTTTTAATTTTTATGAAATTAATTTTAGTAAATTTAATTTAAGCTATCTTCGATTTTTTTGGATTTTCTTACAAATTTTAATCTTTATGAACGAAATTTTAGCAAATTTAATTGAAACTATCTTCGATTTTTTAGGATTTTTTTAAAATTCTTATTTTTATGAACGAAATTTTAGCAATTTTAATTGAAACTATCTTTGATTTTTTGGATTTTCTTAAAATTTTTTAGTTTTATGAACTAAATTTTAGCAAATTTAATTGAAACTATCTTCGATTTTTTTGGATTTTTTACAAATTTTAATTTTTATGAACGAAATTTTGGCAAATTTAATTGAAACTATCTTCGATTTTTTTGGATTTTTTTACAAATTGTAATTTTTCTGAACGAAATTTTAGCAAATTTAATTGAAACTATCTTTGATTTTTTTGGATTTTCTTAAAATTTTTTAGTTTTATGAATTAAATTTTATCAAATTTGATTGAAACTATCTTCGATTTTTTTGGATTTTTTTAAAATTTTAATCTTTATGAACGAAATTTTGGCAAATTTAATTGAAACTATCTTCGATTTTTTTGGATTTTTTTACAAATATTACTTTTTATGGACTACATTTTAGCAAATTTAATTGAAACTATGTTCAATTTTTTTGGATTTTTTACAAATTTTAATTTTTATGAACGATATTTTAGCAAACTTAATTGAATCTATATTTGATTTTTTTGGATTTTTTTACAAATTTTTATTTTTATGAACGAAATTTTCAGCAAATTTAATTGAAACTATCTTCGATTTTTTTGGATTTTTTTTTACAAATTTTAATTTTCATGAACGAAGTTTTAGCAAATTTAATTGAAACTATATTCGATTTTTTTGGATTTTCTTAAAATTTTGAAGTTTTATGAACTAAATTTTAGCAAATTTAAATTAAACTATCTTCGATTTTTTTGGATTTTCTTACAAATTTTTATTTTTATGAACTAAATTTTAGCAAATTTAATTCAAACTATCTTCGATTTTTTTGGATTTTTTTAAAATTTTTATTTTTATGAACGAAATTTTAGCAAATTTAATTGAAACTATATTCGATTTTTTTACAAATTTTTATTTTTATGAACGAAATTTTAGCAGATTTAATTGAAACTATCTTCTATTTTTTTGGATTTTTTTAAAATTTTTATTTTTATGAACGAAATTTTAGCAAATTTAATTGAAACTATCTTTGATTTTTTTGGATTCTCATAAAATTTTTAATTTTTATGAAATAAATTTTAGCAAATTTAATTTAAGCTATCTTCGATTTTTTTGGATTTTCTTACAAATTTTAATCTTTATGAACGAAATTTTAGCAAATTTAATTGAAACTATCTTCGATTTTTTAGGATTTTTTTAAAATTCTTATTTTTATGAACGAAATTTTAGCAATTTTAATTGAAACTATCTTTGATTTTTTTGGATTTTCTTAAAATTTTTTAGTTTTATGAACTAAATTTTAGCAAATTTAATTGAAACTATCTTCGATTTTTTTGGTTTTTTTACAAATTTTAATTTTTATGAACGAAATTTTGGCAAATTTAATTGAAACTATCTTCGATTTTTTTGGATTTTTTTACAAATTGTAATTTTTCTGAACGAAATTTTAGCAAATTTAATTGAAACTATCTTTGATTTTTTTGGATTTTCTTAAAATTTTTTAGTTTTATGAATTAAATTTTATCAAATTTGATTGAAACTATCTTCGATTTTTTTGGATTTTTTTAAAATTTTAATCTTTATGAACGAAATTTTGGCAAATTTAATTGAAACTATCTTCGATTTTTTTGGATTTTTTTACAAATATTACTTTTTATGGACTACATTTTAGCAAATTTAATTGAAACTATGTTCAATTTTTTTGGATTTTTTACAAATTTTAATTTTTATGAACGATATTTTAGCAAACTTAATTGAAAATATCTTCGATTTTTTTGGATTTTTTACAAATTTTAATTTTTATGAACGAAATTTTGGCAAATTTAATTGAAACTATCTTCGATTTTTTTGGATTTTTTTACAAATTGTAATTTTTCTGAACGAAATTTTAGCAAATTTAATTGAAACTATATTCGATTTTTTTACAAATTTTTATTTTTATGAACGAAATTTTAGCAAATTTAATTGAAACCATCTTCGATTTTTTTGGATTTTTTTAAAATTTTTATTTTTATGAACGAAATTTTAGCAAATTTAATTGAAACTATCTTCGATTTTTTTGGATTTTTTTAAAATTTTTATTTTCATGAACAAAATTTTAGCAAATTTAATTGAATTTATCTTCGATTTTTTTGGATTTTTTACAAATTTTAATTTTTATGAACGAAATTTTAGCAAATTTAATTTAAGCTATCTTCTATTTTTTTGGATTTTTTTACAAATTTTAATTTTTATGAACGATATTTTAGCAAACTTAATTGAAAATATCTTCGATTTTTTTGGATTTTTTACAAATTCTAATTTTTATGAACGAAATTTTGGCAAATTTAATTGAAACTATCTTCGATTTTTTTGGATTTTTTTACAAATTGTAATTTTTCTGAACGAAATTTTAGCAAATTTAATTGAAACTATCTTCGATTTTTTTGGATTTTCTTACAAATTTTCGTTTTTATGAACTAAATTTTAGCAAATTTAATTCAAACTATCTTCGATTTTTTGGATTATTTTACAATTTTTAATTTTTATGAACGAAATTTTAGCAAATTTAATTGAAACTATCTTCGATTTTTTTGGATTTTTTTACAAATTTTAATTTTTATGAACGAAATTTTAGCAAATTTAATTGAAACTATCTTTGATTTTTTTGGATTTTCTTAAAATTTTTAATTTTTATGAACTAAATTTTAGCAAATTTAATTGAAACTATCTTCGATTTTTTTGGATTTTTTACAAATTTTTATTTTTATGAACGAAATTTTGGCAAATTTCATTGAAACTATCTTCGATTTTTTTGGATTTTTTTACAAATATTAATTTTTATGGACTACATTTTAGCAAATTTAATTGAAACTATGTTCAATTTTTTTGGATTTTTTTACAAATTTTAATTTTTATGAACGATATTTTAGCAAACTTAATTGAAAATATCTTCGATTTTTTTGGATTTTTTACAAATTTTAATTTTTATGAACGAAATTTTGGCAAAATTAATTGAAACTATCTTCGATTTTTTTGGATTTTTTTACAAATTGTAATTTTTCTGAACGAAATTTTAGCAAATTTAATTGAAACTATATTCGATTTTTTTACAAATTTTTATTTTTATGAACGAAATTTTAGCAAATTTAATTGAAACTATCTTCGATTTTTTTGGATTTTTTTAAAATTTTTATTTTTATGAACGAAATTTTAGCAAATTTAATTGAAACTATCTTCGATTTTTTTGGATTTTTTTAAAATTTTTATTTTCATGAACGAAATTTTAGCAAATTTAATTGAATTTATCTTCGATTTTTTTGGATTTTTTACAAATTTTAATTTTTATGAACGAAATTTTAGCAAATTTAATTTAAGCTATCTTCGATTTTTTTGGATTTTCTTACAAATTTTAATTTTTATGAACGAAATTTTAGCAAATTTAAATGAAACTATCTTCGATTTTTTTGGATTTTTTTACTATTTTTTATTTTTATGAACGAAATTTTAGCAAATTTAATTGAAACTATCTTCGATTTTTTTGGATTTTTTTACAAATATTAATTTTTATGGACTACATTTTAGCAAATTTAATGGAAACTATGTTCAATTTTTTTGGATTTTTTTACAAATTTTAATTTTTATGAACGATATTTTAGCAAACTTAATTGAAAATATCTTCGATTTTTTTGGATTTTTTACAAATTCTAATTTTTATGAACGAAATTTTGGCAAATTTAATTGAAACTATCTTCGATTTTTTTGGATTTTTTTACAAATTGTAATTTTTCTGAACGAAATTTTAGCAAATTTAATTGAAACTATCTTCGATTTTTTTGGATTTTCTTACAAATTTTCGTTTTTATGAACTAAATTTTAGCAAATTTAATTCAAACTATCTTCGATTTTTTGGATTATTTTACAATTTTTAATTTTTATGAACGAAATTTTAGCAAATTTAATTGAAACTATCTTCGATTTTTTTGGATTTTTTACAAATTTTTATTTTTATGAACGAAATTTTGGCAAATTTCATTGAAACTATCTTCGATTTTTTTGGATTTTTTACAAATTTTTATTTTTATGAACGAAATTTTGGCAAATTTCATTGTAACTATCTTCGATTTTTTTGGATTTTTTTACAAATTTTAATTTTTATGAACGAAATTTTAGCAAATTTAATTGAAACTATCTTCGATTTTTTTGGATTTTTTTAAAATTTTTATTTTTATGAACGAAATTTTAGCAAATTTAATTGAAACTATCTTTGATTTTTTTGGATTTTCTTAAAATTTTTAATTTTTATGAACTAAATTTTAGCAAATTTAATTGAAACTATCTTCGATTTTTTTGGATTTTTTACAAATTTTTATTTTTATGAACGAAATTTTGGCAAATTTCATTGAAACTATCTTCGATTTTTTTGGATTTTTTTACAAATTTTAATTTTTATGAACGAAATTTTAGCAAATTTAATTGAAACTGTCTTCGATTTTTTTGGATTTTTTTACAAATTTTAATTTTTATGAACGAAATTTTAGCAAATTCAATTGAAACTATCTTCGATTTTTTTGGATTTTTTTTCAAATTTTAATTTTTATGAACGAAATTTTAGCAAATTTAATTGAAACTATCTTCGATTTTTTTGGATTTTTTTACAAATTATATATTTTATGAACGAAATTTTAGCAAATTCAATTGAAACTATCTTCGATTTTTTGGATTTTTTTTTAAAATTTAATTTTTATGCACGAAATTTTAGTAAATTTAATTGAAACTATCCTCGATTTTTTGGGATTTTTTTACAAATTTTAATTTTTATGAACGAAATTTTAGCAAATTTAATCGGATCTATCTTCGATTTTTTTGGATTTTTTACAAATTTTAATTTTTATGATCGAAATTTTAGCAAATTCAATTGAAACTATCTTCGATTTTTTTGGATTTTTTTTCAAATTTTAATTTTTATGAACGAAATTTTAGCAAATTCAATTGAAACTATCTTCGATTTTTTTGGATTTTTTTTCAAATTTTAATTTTTATGAACGAAATTTTAGCAAATTTAATTGAAACTATCTTCGATTTTTTTGGATTTTTTTACAAATTATATATTTTATGAACGAAATTTTAGCAAATTCAATTGAAACTATCTTCGATTTTTGTGGATTTTTTTAAAAATTTTAATTTTTATGAACGAAATTTTAGCAAATTTAATTGAAACTCTCTTCGATTTTTTTGGATTTTTTACAAATTTAATTTTTATGAACGAAATTTTAGCAAATTTAATTGAAACTGTCTTCGATTTTTTTGGATTTTTTTACAAATTTTAATTTTTATGAACGAAATTTTAGCAAATTCAATTGAAACTATCTTCGATTTTTTTGGATTTTTTTTCAAATTTTAATTTTTATGAACGAAATTTTAGCAAATTTAATTGAAACTATCTTCGATTTTTTTGGATTTTTTTACAAATTATATATTTTATGAACGAAATTTTAGCAAATTCAATTGAAACTATCTTCGATTTTTTTGGATTTTGTTAAAATTTTTAAGTTTTATGAACTTAATTTTAGCAAATTTAATTCAAGCTATCTTCTATTTTTTTGGATTTTCTTAAAAATTTTAATTTTTATGAACGAAATTTTAGCAAATATAATTGAAACTATCTTAGATTTTTTTGGATTTTTTTACAAATTTTTATTTTTATGAACGAAATTTTAGCAAATTTAATTGAAACTCTCTTCGATTTCTTTGGATTTTTTTACAAATTTTAATTTTTATGAACGAAATTTTAGCAAATTTAATTGAAACTCTCTTCGATTTTTTTGGATTTTTTTACGAATTTTAATTTTTATGAACGAAATTTTAGCAAATTTAATTGAAACTGTCTTCGATTTCTTTGGATTTTTTTACAAATTTTAATTTTTATGAACGAAATTTTAGCAAATTAATTCGAAACTATCTTCGATTTTTTTGGATTTTTTACAAATTTTAATTTTTATGATCGATATTTTAGCAAATTTAATCGAAACTATCTTCGATTTTTTTGGATTTTTTTACAAATTATAAATTTTATGAACGAAATTTTAGCAAATTCAATTGAAACTATCTTCGATTTTTTGGATTTTTTTTCAAATTTTAATTTTTATGCACGAAATTTTAGTAAATTTAATTGAAACTATCCTCGATTTTTTTGGATTTTTTACAAATTTTAATTTTTATGAACGAAATTTTAGCAAATTTAATCGGAACTATCTTCGATTTTTTTGGATTTTTTACAAATTTTAATTTTTATGATAGAAATTTTAGCAAATTCAATTGAAACTATCTTCGATTTTTGTGGATTTTTTTAAAAATTTTAATTTTTATGAACGAAATTTTAGCAAATTTAATTGAAACTCTCTTCGATTTTTTTGGATTTTTTTACAAATTTTAATTTTTATGAACGAAATTTTAGCAAATTAATTCGAAACTATCTTCGATTTTTTTGGATTTTTTACAAATTTTAATTTTTATGATCGAAATTTTAGCAAATTCAATTGAAACTATCTTCGATTTTTGTGGATTTTTTAAAAAATTTTAATTTTTATGAACGAAATTTTAGCAAATTTAATTGAAACTCTCTTCGATTTTTTGGATTTTTTTACAAATTTTAATTTTTATGAACGAATTTTTAGCAAATTTAATTGAAACTGTCTTCGATTTTTTTGGATTTTTTACAAATTTTAATTTTAATGAACGAAATCTTAGCAAATTCAATTGAAACTATCTTCGATTTTTTTACAAATTTTAATTTTTATGAACGAAATTTTAGCAAATTTAATTGAAACTATCTTCGATTTTTTTGGATTTTTTTACAAATTTTAATTTTTATGAACGAAATTTTAGCAAATTAATTCGAAACTATCTTCGATTTTTTTTGATTTTTTACAAATTTTAATTTTTATGATCGATATTTTAGCAAATTTAATTGAAACTATCTTCGATTTTTTTGGATTTTTTACAAATTTTAATTTTTATGTTCGATATTTTAGCAAATTCATTTGAAACTATCTTCGAATTTTTTGGATTTTTTTTCAAATTTTAATCTTTATGAACGAAATTTTAGCAAATTCAATTGAAACTATCTTCGATTTTTTTGGATTTTTTTTCAAATTTTAATTTTTATGAACGAAATTTTAGCAAATTTAATTGAAACTATCTTCGATTTTTTTGGATTTTTTTACAAATTATATATTTTATGAACGAAATTTTAGCAAATTCAATTGAAACTATCTTCGATTTTTGTGGATTTTTTTAAAAATTTTAATTTTTATGAACGAAATTTTAGCAAATTTAATTGAAACTCTCTTCGATTTTTTTGGATTTTTTTACATATTTAATTTTTATGAACGAAATTTTAGCAAATTTAATTGAAACTGTCTTCGATTTTTTTGGATTTTTTTACAAATTTTAATTTTTATGAACGAAATTTTAGCAAATTCAATTGAAACTATCTTCGATTTTTTTGGATTTTTTTACAAATTTTAATTTTTATGAACGAAATTTTAGCAAATTCAATTGAAACTATCTTCGATTTTTTTGGATTTTTTTTCAAATTTTTATTTTTATGAACGAAATTTTAGCAAATTTAATTGAAACTATTTTCGATTTTTTTGGATTTTTTTACAAATTTTAATTTTTATGAACGAAATTTTAGCAAATTAATTCGAAACTATCTTCGATTTTTTTGGATTTTTTACAAATTTTAATTTTTATGGTCGAAATTTTAGCAAATTCAATTGAAACTATCTTCGATTTTTGTGGATTTTTTAAAAAATTTTAATTTTTATGAACGAAATTTTAGCAAATTTAATTGAAACTCTCTTCGATTTTTTTGGATTTTTTTACAAATTTTAATTTTTATGAACGAATTTTTAGCAAATTTAATTGAAACTGTCTTCGATTTTTTTGGATTTTTTACAAATTTTAATTTTAATGAACGAAATTTTAGCAAATTCAATTGAAACTATCTTCGATTTTTTTACAAATTTTAATTTTTATGAACGAAATTTTAGCAAATTTAATTGAAACTATCTTCGATTTTTTTGGATTTTTTTACAAATTTTAATATTTATGAACGAAATTTTAGCAAATTAATTCGAAACTATCTTCGATTTTTTTGGATTTTTTACAAATTTTAATTTTTATGATCGATATTTTAGCAAATTTAATTGAAACTATCTTCGATTTTTTTGGATTTTTTACAAATTTTAATTTTTATGTTCGATATTTTAGCAAATTCATTTGAAACTATCTTCGAATTTTGTGGATTTTTTTAAAAATTTTAATTTTTATGAACGAAATTTTAGCAAATTTAATTGAAACTCTCTTCGATTTTTTTGGATTTTTTTACAAATTTTAATTTTTATGAACGAAATTTTAGCAAATTTAATTGAAACTGTCTTCGATTTTTTTGGATTTTTTTACAAATTTTAATTTTTATGAACGAAATTTTAGCAAATTCAATTGAAACTATCTTCGATTTTTTTGGATTTTTTTTCAAATTTTAATTTTTATGAACGAAATTTTAGCAAATTTAATTGAAACTATCTTCGATTTTTTTGGATTTTTTTACAAATTATATATTTTATGAACGAAATTTTAGCAAATTCAATTGAAACTATCTTCGATTTTTTGGATTTTTTTTTAAAATTTAATTTTTATGCACGAAATTTTAGTAAATTTAATTGAAACTATCCTCGATTTTTTGGGATTTTTTTACAAATTTTAATTTTTATGAACGAAATTTTAGCAAATTTAATCGGAACTATCTTCGATTTTTTTGGATTTTTTACAAATTTTAATTTTTATGATCGAAATTTTAGCAAATTCAATTGAAACTATCTTCGATTTTTTTGGATTTTTTTTCAAATTTTAATTTTTATGAACGAAATTTTAGCAAATTCAATTGAAACTATCTTCGATTTTTTTGGATTTTTTTTCAAATTTTAATTTTTATGAACGAAATTTTAGCAAATTTAATTGAAACTATCTTCGATTTTTTTGGATTTTTTTACAAATTATATATTTTATGAACGAAATTTTAGCAAATTCAATTGAAACTATCTTCGATTTTTGTGGATTTTTTTAAAAATTTTAATTTTTATGAACGAAATTTTAGCAAATTTAATTGAAACTCTCTTCGATTTTTTTGGATTTTTTACAAATTTAATTTTTATGAACGAAATTTTAGCAAATTTAATTGAAACTGTCTTCGATTTTTTTGGATTTTTTTACAAATTTTAATTTTTATGAACGAAATTTTAGCAAATTCAATTGAAACTATCTTCGATTTTTTTGGATTTTTTTTCAAATTTTAATTTTTATGAACGAAATTTTAGCAAATTTAATTGAAACTATCTTCGATTTTTTTGGATTTTTTTACAAATTTTAATTTTTATGAACGAAATTTTAGCAAATTAATTCGAAACTATCTTCGATTTTTTTGGATTTTTTTGAAATTTTAATTTTTATGAACGAAATTTTAGCAAATTCAATTGAAACTATCTTCGATTTTTTGGATTTTTTTTCAAATTTTAATTTTTATGCACGAAATTTTAGTAAATTTAATTGAAACTATCCTCGATTTTTTTGGATTTTTTTACAAATTTTAATTTTTATGAACGAAATTTTAGCAAATTTAATTGAAACTGTCTTCGATTTTTTTGGATTTTTTTACAAATTTTAATTTTTATGAACGAAATTTTAGCAAATTCAATTGAAACTATCTTCGATTTTTTTGGATTTTTTTTCAAATTTTAATTTTTATGAACGAAATTTTAGCAAATTTAATTGAAACTATCTTCGATTTTTTTGGATTTTTTTACAAATTTTAATTTTTATGAACGAAATTTTAGCAAATTAATTCGAAACTATCTTCGATTTTTTTGGATTTTTTTGAAATTTTAATTTTTATGAACGAAATTTTAGCAAATTCAATTGAAACTATCTTCGATTTTTAGGATTTTTTTTCAAATTTTAATTTTTATGCACGAAATTTTATCAAATTTAATTGAAACTATCTTCGATTTTTTTGGATTTTTTTACAAATTTTAATTTTTATGAACGAAATTTTAGCAAATTAATTCGAAACTATCTTCGATTTTTTTGGATTTTTTACAAATTTTAATTTTTATGATCGAAATTTTAGCAAATTCAATTGAAACTATCTTCGATTTTTGTGGATTTTTTTAAAAATTTTAATTTTTATGAACGAACTTTTAGCAAATTTAATTGAAACTCTCTTCGATTTTTTTGGATTTTTTTACAAATTTTAATTTTTATGAACGAAATTTTCGCAAATTTAATTGAAACTGTCTTCGATTTTTTTGGATTTTTTTACAAATTTTAATTTTTATGAACGAAATTTTAGCAAATTCAATTGAAACTATCTTCGATTTTTTTGGATTTTTTTTCAAATTTTTATTTTTATGAACGAAATTTTAGCAAATTTAATTGAAACTATTTTCGATTTTTTTGGATTTTTTTACAAATTTTAATTTTTATGAACGAAATTTTAGCAAATTAATTCGAAACTATCTTCGATTTTTTTGGATTTTTTACAAATTTTAATTTTTATGGTCGAAATTTTAGCAAATTCAATTGAAACTATCTTCGATTTTTGTGGATTTTTTAAAAAATTTTAATTTTTATGAACGAAATTTTAGCAAATTTAATTGAAACTCTCTTCGATTTTTTTGGATTTTTTTACAAATTTTAATTTTTATGAACGAATTTTTAGCAAATATAATTGAAACTGTCTTCGATTTTTTTGGATTTTTTACAAATTTTAATTTTAATGAACGAAATTTTAGCAAATTCAATTGAAACTATCTTCGATTTTTTTACAAATTTTAATTTTTATGAACGAAATTTTAGCAAATTTAATTGAAACTATCTTCGATTTTTTTGGATTTTTTTACAAATTTTAATTTTTATGAACGAAATTTTAGCAAATTAATTCGAAACTATCTTCGATTTTTTTGGATTTTTTACAAATTTTAATTTTTATGATCGATATTTTAGCAAATTTAATTGAAACTATCTTCGATTTTTTTGGATTTTTTACAAATTTTAATTTTTATGTTCGATATTTTAGCAAATTCATTTGAAACTATCTTCGAATTTTGTGGATTTTTTTAAAAATTTTAATTTTTATGAACGAAATTTTAGCAAATTTAATTGAAACTCTCTTCGATTTTTTTGGATTTTTTTACAAATTTTAATTTTTATGAACGAAATTTTAGCAAATTTAATTGAAACTGTCTTCGATTTTTTTGGATTTTTTTACAAATTTTAATTTTTATGAACGAAATTTTAGCAAATTCAATTGAAACTATCTTCGATTTTTTTGGATTTTTTTTCAAATTTTAATTTTTATGAACGAAATTTTAGCAAATTTAATTGAAACTATCTTCGATTTTTTTGGATTTTTTTACAAATTATATATTTTATGAACGAAATTTTAGCAAATTCAATTGAAACTATCTTCGATTTTTTGGATTTTTTTTTAAAATTTAATTTTTATGCACGAAATTTTAGTAAATTTAATTGAAACTATCCTCGATTTTTTGGGATTTTTTTACAAATTTTAATTTTTATGAACGAAATTTTAGCAAATTTAATCGGAACTATCTTCGATTTTTTTGGATTTTTTACAAATTTTAATTTTTATGATCGAAATTTTAGCAAATTCAATTGAAACTATCTTCGATTTTTTTGGATTTTTTTTCAAATTTTTATTTTTATGAACGAAATTTTAGCAAATTCAATTGAAACTATCTTCGATTTTTTTGGATTTTTTTTCAAATTTTAATTTTTATGAACGAAATTTTAGCAAATTTAATTGAAACTATCTTCGATTTTTTTGGATTTTTTTACAAATTATATATTTTATGAACGAAATTTTAGCAAATTCAATTGAAACTATCTTCGATTTTTGTGGATTTTTTTAAAAATTTTAATTTTTATGAACGAAATTTTAGCAAATTTAATTGAAACTCTCTTCGATTTTTTTGGATTTTTTACAAATTTAATTTTTATGAACGAAATTTTAGCAAATTTAATTGAAACTGTCTTCGATTTTTTTGGATTTTTTTACAAATTTTAATTTTTATGAACGAAATTTTAGCAAATTCAATTGAAACTATCTTCGATTTTTTTGGATTTTATTTCAAATTTTAATTTTTATGAACGAAATTTTAGCAGATTCAATTGAAACTATCTTCGAATTTTGTGGATTTTTTTTAAAAATTTTAATTTTTATGAACGAAATTTTAGCAAATTTAATTGAAACTCTCTTCGATTTTTTTGGATTTTTTTACAAATTTTAATTTTTATGAACGAAATTTTAGCAAATTTAATTGAAACTCTCTTCGATTTTTTTGGATTTTTTTACGAATTTTAATTTTTATGAACGAAATTTTAGCAAATTTAATTGAAACTGTCTTCGATTTTTTTGGATTTTTTTACAAATTTTAATTTTTATGAACGAAATTTTAGCAAATTCAATTGAAACAATCTTCGATTTTTTTGGATTTTTTTTAAAATTTTTATTTTTATGAACGAAATTTTAGCAAATTTAATTGAAACTCTCTTCGATTTTTTTGGATTTTTTTACAAATTTTAATTTTTATGAACGAAATTTTAGCAAATTTAATTGAAACTGTCTTCGATTTTTTTGGATTTTTTTACAAATTTTAATTTTTATGAACGAAATTTTAGCAAATTCAATGGAAACTATCTTCGATTTTTTTGGATTTTTTTTCAAATTTTAATTTTTATGAACGAAATTTTAGCAAATTTAATTGAAACTATCTTCGATTTTTTTGGATTTTTTTACAAATTTTAATTTTTATGAACGAAATTTTAGCAAATTAATTCGAAAGTATCTTCGATTTTTTTGGATTTTTTTACAAATTTTAATTTTTATGAACGAAATTTTAGCAAATTAATTCGAAACTATCTCCGATTTTTTTGGATTTTTTACAAATTTTAATTTTTATGATCGATATTTTAGCAAATTTAATTGAAACTATCTTCGATTTTTTTGGATTTTTTACAAATTTTAATTTTTATGATCGAAATTTTAGCAAATTCAATTGAAACTATCTTCGATTTTTGTGGATTTTTTTAAAAATTTTAATTTTTATGAACGAAATTTTAGCAAATTTAATTGAAACTCTCTTCGATTTTTTTGGATTTTTTTACAAATTTTAATTTTTATGAACGAAATTTTAGCAAATTTAATTGAAACTGTCTTCGATTTTTTTGGATTTTTTTACAAATTTTAATTTTTATGAACGAAATTTTAGCAAATTCAATGGAAACTATCTTCGATTTTTTTGGATTTTTTTTCAAATTTTAATTTTTATGAACGAAATTTTAGCAAATTTAATTGAAACTATCTTCGATTTTTTTGGATTTTTTTACAAATTTTAATTTTTATGAACGAAATTTTAGCAAATTAATTCGAAAGTATCTTCGATTTTTTTGGATTTTTTACAAATTTTAATTTTTATGATCGATATTTTAGCAAATTTAATCGAAACTATCTTCGATTTTTTTGGATTTTTTTACAAATTATAAATTTTATGAACGAAATTTTAGCAAATTCAATTGAAACTATCTTCGATTTTTTGGATTTTTTTTCAAATTTTAATTTTTATGCACGAAATTTTAGTAAATTTAATTGAAACTATCCTCGATTTTTTTGGATTTTTTTACAAATTTTAATTTTTATGAACGAAATTTTAGCAAATTTAATTGAAACTATCTTCGATTTTTTTGGATTTTTTTTCAAATTTTTATTTTTATGAACGAAATTTTAGCAAATTTAATTGAAACTATTTTCGATTTTTTTGGATTTTTTTACAAATTTTAATTTTTATGAACGATATTTTAGCAAATTTAATTGAAACTATCTTCGATTTTTTTGGATTTTTTACAAATTTTAATTTTTATGATCGATATTTTAGCAAATTTAATTGAAACTATCTTCGATTTTTTTGGATTTTTTACAAATTTTAATTTTTATGAACGAAATTTTAGCAAATTTAATTTAAACTCTCTTCGATTTTTTTGGATTTTTTTTCAAATTTTAATTTTTATGAACGAAATTTTAGCAAATTTAATTGAAACTATCTTCGATTTTTTTGGATTTTTTTACAAATTTTAATTTTTATGAACGAAATTTTAGCAAATTAATTCGAAACTATCTTCGATTTTTTTGGATTTTTTACAAATTTTAATTTTTATGATCGATATTTTAGCAAATTTAATCGAAACTATCTTCGATTTTTTTGGATTTTTTTACAAATTATAAATTTTATGAACGAAATTTTAGCAAATTCAATTGAAACTATCTTCGATTTTTTGGATTTTTTTTCAAATTTTAATTTTTATGCACGAAATTTTAGTAAATTTAATTGAAACTATCCTCGATTTTTTTGGATTTTTTTACAAATTTTAATTTTTATGAACGAAATTTTAGCAAATTTAATCGGAACTATCTTCGATTTTTTTGGATTTTTTACAAATTTTAATTTTTATGATCGAAATTTTAGCAAATTCAATTGAAACTATCTTCGATTTTTGTGGATTTTTTTAAAAATTTTAATTTTTATGAACGAAATTTTAGCAAATTTAATTGAAACTATCTTCGATTTTTTTGGATTTTTTTACAAATTTTAATTTTTATGAACGAAATTTTAGCAAATTAATTCGAAACTATCTTCGATTTTTTTGGATTTTTTTGAAATTTTAATTTTTATGAACGAAATTTTAGCAAATTCAATTGAAACTATCTTCGATTTTTAGGATTTTTTTTCAAATTTTAATTTTTATGCACGAAATTTTATCAAATTTAATTGAAACTATCTTCGATTTTTTTGGATTTTTTTACAAATTTTAATTTTTATGAACGAAATTTTAGCAAATTAATTCGAAACTATCTTCGATTTTTTTGGATTTTTTACAAATTTTAATTTTTATGATCGAAATTTTAGCAAATTCAATTGAAACTATCTTCGATTTTTGTGGATTTTTTTAAAAATTTTAATTTTTATGAACGAACTTTTAGCAAATTTAATTGAAACTCTCTTCGATTTTTTTGGATTTTTTTACCAATTTTAATTTTTATGATCGAAATTTTAGCAGATTCAATTGAAACTATCTTCGAATTTTGTGGATTTTTTTAAAAATTTTAATTTTTATGAACGAAATTTTAGCAAATTTAATTGAAACTCTCTTCGATTTTTTTGGATTTTTTTACAAATTTTAATTTTTATGAACGAAATTTTAGCAAATTTAATTGAAACTCTCTTCGATTTTTTTGGATTTTTTTACGAATTTTAATTTTTATGAACGAAATTTTAGCAAATTTAATTGAAACTGTCTTCGATTTTTTTGGATTTTTTTACAAATTTTAATTTTTATGAACGAAATTTTAGCAAATTCAATTGAAACAATCTTCGATTTTTTTGGATTTTTTTTAAAATTTTTATTTTTATGAACGAAATTTTAGCAAATTTAATTGAAACTATCTTCGATTTTTTTGGATTTTTTTACAAATTTTAATTTTTATGAACGAAATTTTAGCAAATTAATTCGAAAGTATCTTCGATTTTTTTGGATTTTTTACAAATTTTAATTTTTATGATCGATATTTTAGCAAATTTAATCGAAACTGTTACGTCCTGAAGGGACTTTTGTGAATCGCCCTGAGCGGCTAGGATGATCCACGGGGTTCGTTGCTCTGTCGAGGTGCTAAAGCACGCCTTGACTATACTTACCATGAAGGATAGGAAGTAAAGGGGGTTGAATCAATGGTTACACGGAATTCAGGGAGAAACAATAGATTGAAATATATTCTTGACGTAAATATTAAAGTAATGGTTAGAACATACCCTAGGGACGGCGCTCCGTCCCTGTTATCGCTGTGCGCTCGGGTGTCGGTCGAATATCGCACGGCACGCTTGCCGTCTAGCGTTTCGCTCGCTGTTTAGGTCCTCACTATCTCTAAACGTCGTTCTTCTACGCGCTCCTACGTCGGTCACGATTGACGCGCAAGGGCTCTCCCGGCTAGGCCGTTCTCGGTGTGTCGGATGGAGTCACCCTTGTACGAATTACTATCGGCCGTTCGTACTTCGCGGAATCTACGCGGAGACGTGGTCGCGGTATCTAGACGGCCCTCTGGCCCGTCGCAACTTCCTAGCTCGAGCTCCCGAATCAGAATCTGTCTTCCGCGGCTCTCGATCGCGGGCCGAACCTCGGACAGTCCCCAGAAATGGGGGAAACTGCCCCGTCGGCACTTATCAATCGCTCCTTATTAGGAGATTCATAACTCGGGCCGTCGATGGTCACGTTGTCCCTACCGCTGTTGCTACGGGCTCAGCACAACGTGATTTCTACACGTGAGGCGATTCCGCTGAATCGCCTTCCCGAAAGGAAACGACGCGAGGACAGCAAGCACGGGATGGACCTGAAGGGCCCATGTAACACCTCCCCATTTAGACACGAAACGGCCTCGCGAGGCTGTTTCGTTCTTCCGTGTGAAGCTGTCCACGCGTACACTTTCTTTAAACGGTTTAAAACTATAATTATCGCAACTAAAACTAAGGGATCGCAAAGGGGATTACAATCGATTCTTAGAGCTAAAGCGCGGGGATTTCTGCTGTTATCAGCGAGGTACTTCTTAGAATACATCGAAGTACGGCTCGGTGCCCGCGAAAATTCTCGATCGTTCCACGTGGGCTCGGTACCCTGTCCTCGTAGATGGTATAACGGGTAGGTCTTTGTCTCTTTCTTTAAAGGCTCGCAATGTTGATTTTGACGTGCCTTACGAACACGGTATCCTATCCAGATAATGAGGATGAATATGAGAGTGCCTCCTAGTCCTGGTAATCCATTGGTAACATCTGTTGATAAATTTTCTGTCCGGTGGTGGGTTGCTATTTCTCTTGCTTGTCTCTCAATGTCCTCCAGTGCGATTGCATTAGTTTTCGCATGGGTATCTTGAAGGGTTCCCTGAGGTTCCTTTTGTTGATAGTCAGTTAAAATTTTTACATGCTGTTCCGTGAGGGTTGGCAGAATTTCCGAAGTGTTGATGCCAATAGATGGTTTGTAGATGGTTGTTAATTCCTCGATGTCCACTCCGGTTGCCCAGCTCTGGTCGGTGCCGATTTTGGCCTTACAATCTCTCCTCAGTTGTAATATTCGTGCCCCCTGTAGCACTTCGTATCCGGCTGCGTGCTTATTGCATCGAACCTGCAGTGCCAGGGTGTCCTTGATGGAATATATCCAGGTGTTGGGTGTGATCAACTTCTTCAGGTATGTTCGGCTTCCGGGAAGAGCTTGAATGTTGCAGCTATGCCACTTGATGCTTTGTGGTTGTAATAGGGCATTCGTTTCGCAAGTTTGCGCCAGCTGGCTGGGTGAAAGAACGGCCGCATGTAAGATACCAAGTTTCGCAAACGTAAGCGCGTCCGTAATCACAATTAACGCGGTCACGTATTCATCCACGTGCCTGGTCATTAGGAATATCCACGACAACAAGGCTAATTCTAATTCTACTTTATTACTTCTTTCGAAGGAACCGTTAGTTTGTGGTCGGTATCCCGATGTAATTACGTGTTTAATTTTGATAGGTATATTTCGAAACGAGCGCGCGTTTTCGTCTTTTGCTGTGTCCCTGAGCGCTGCAAGTGCCGATGCAAACTCGTCGGGTCCCATTTCATGGTAGAGGCTTGCAGCTCCGACGACGCTAAATATTTTCCCTTCTCCATTATGGGGGGTAATTACGCGGTTTTTGGTTAATTCCTCGGATACTAATTTTGTTTCGTCACGGAGTCCGATAGATTTTAAGGTTTTGCTAATCTGGCTAGTTAGTATTCTGTCGGCGGATATGAAATGTACATAATTATCCGGAACGGACGTAAGCGTGTTCTTTACAATTTTTACTTCGCATAGCGTAGGCTTGTCCTCGTATTCCGGTGCGTCCCGGGCGTCTCCCCGGTATTCGGAGGATTCTCGCGTGATTGTCGGAAAATTCGAAGGGTCGGTGAATGGCTCGGGGTTTACTTCGTACCGCTCCGATGAGTCAGACATCTTAGTTGTGTAGGGTCTTGGACTCGTGCTCGACATTTCTTTAGGAGGCGATTGATCTTTTAGTTCGTCCAGTGTCTCTCCCTCCGGACAAATCATAGTTGATTGTGGTATGTCCAGGGCTTCTTCGTGCAGAGGCACGCCCCACGACACTCTCTTCTGTGGGCCCGTTTGTGGTTTTGTCTCCGGACTGGCGTTTTCGGGAGGATTCGGTGTTTCCTCCTCTTTTCCGATGGGACTCTTCGTACTGATAATTTCCATCTCCGTGGCTGGGCCTAAGGGTGTGTCAATGCTTCGGACGGTTGGGTCGGAATTGTCTCCTTCTACGTATTCCCAGCGGGGCGGCTCGTCAAGGCTCTTCAAGAAGGCGAGTTGGTCGTGCGTATATTGGCCTGCGTACGGGCCCTCGGTTACCATAGGGGAGTAGACCTTTACGAACTCTCCTGAGTCTTCGCTTTCCGGCTCCAGGTCTATTTCCCGGGGACTAACATCTTTGTGAGGGTTCGATGTTTCCTCTCTTTCTTTATAGGGGGAGTCTTCGGCGGTTCTCTTCAAGATGGTGATTTCCTCCTGTGTGAATGGGCCCGAGCTAGAACCGTCACTTGGGATGGTGGAATCTTCGTTGTCGCTCTCGGGCGTAGTTTCTTCCGTGGGTGTGGGGAACGCATGAAACACCGGATTTCGTGACGGCGCATCCGAGAAACGTCGCGGACTCGGGCTTCGAGGTAGTCTTGGGGCCTGCGAGGAGAACCCGGCCGCCTCGTTCCGGTTGGACGGGCGGACTCGCTGGTTGTTTAAATGATCGCGGTTTTCGGATGGCGTTTCATGTTCGGCGGGCCTTCCCTGCTCGCGCGGCTCGTATTCTCGGGACTCGCGAGATTCGTAAGTTCTTGGTTCGCGCGGTTCGTACTCGCGGGATTCATGCTGGGGCTCCGACGGTCTGCGTTCATAGTTCAGCGGACGTTCGCCTTGCCTCGTCAGCAAGGCCGTTGGCTGGCGCGGCGACAGAGGTTCGCGATAATCCATCTCGTGGCGGTAATCTTCACGGTAAAACGGGTCGCGGTGATATGGATCGCGATAGTATTCATCCTGATAGCAAGGGTAACTGTAAGCAGGGTACGAGGGAAGGGGCTCTCGATAATAATCGTCTCTATAGCGGGGGGAGCTATAACCGGAATATGGAGAATGATGATCGCGGTACGAGTCACCTTCGTACGGCTGTCTCCATTCGGTCCATCTACGCTGAGGGTCATACGGTGACGGGGGACGCGCGTTCTGCGTGTACGCATACGCGTCATCGCGCGGCAAACCGGACAATTCTTGTTCTCGTCTTTGCATGTGCAACGCTAAATCGAACGCGTCATCCAATGATTCGGGGTTAGACAATGCTACTTTAGTCGAAATTCTTTGAGGTAGCGCGATGATAAAAGAAGTACGAGCCAATCGTTCCACGTCCGTCATGGTTTTCTCAATATTTTCTCCAATCAATTCTTTCGCTCTTACGATTACCTGTCTATACAGGCGGCTCGCGCGGTGGATAAAGTCTATTAGACGCTCGTGGGGAAACATGCTTATACGTTCGAGTTCCAGCCGGAGCTCCTCATAACCGCGGCAGGGGGAATATCGGACTCTTAGAAGGGAGAGCAGATCAGCCACGCTTTGACAGTTTTTCCCTTCGACATAGTATCTAATAGGATCTTTTAGTTTATATATTAACTCGGTAAAAAAATTTTCTTCCTGACCGGGCGGTACTCGCTTTGAAGCTCTCTGTATTGAGGCAGCGAAGTCCTCCAAGGTTACAAAATCTGGATCGAAACAGGGAATGCTGTCTAGCGCCCTATACACTCTCTCTTCATCTTCTCGGGAACGCCAAACGTCTAATGCAGACATTTCTAGGTCGTTCGTCCGGGATCCAAGAGATGGTCGTTCGTCCGTCATCGGCGGTAAGGGAGGAGGTACAATAGGAGGAGCGTTAGCCGTGGATTGGGAATCGGAAAAATTTTGCGGCGGGGGGTGATCTCAAAATACCACCCGTCATTGCTATACAATGCTCCGCAAAGGATCTTGAGTAGTAGGAAGTATAGTCAAGTTACGAGCAGATAAAATTACGGCGGGTCGCGCTGTGTAGCGACGACGCGCTCTCTTTTAAATGTATAATTAGTATGTATATAAGGGAATAAAATCCCACTTCTGACACCAGTTTGTTACGTCCTGAAGGGACTTTTGTGAATCGCCCTGAGCGGCTAGGATGATCCACGGGGTTCGTTGCTCTGTCGAGGTGCTAAAGCACGCCTTGACTATACTTACCATGAAGGATAGGAAGTAAAGGGGGTTGAATCAATGGTTACACGGAATTCAGGGAGAAACAATAGATTGAAATATATTCTTGACGTAAATATTAAAGTAATGGTTAGAACATACCCTAGGGACGGCGCTCCGTCCCTGTTATCGCTGTGCGCTCGGGTGTCGGTCGAATATCGCACGGCACGCTTGCCGTCTAGCGTTTCGCTCGCTGTTTAGGTCGCTCTACCTAGCGTAGGTCGTGGTCGCTCGCTGTGCTCTCGGATGGCACTCGGAAGTTGGCGACCTGGGGTCCGTTGTACCTCACTATCTCTAAACGTCGTTCTTCTACGCGCTCCTACGTCGGTCACGATTGACGCGCAAGGGCTCTCCCGGCTAGGCCGTTCTCGGTGTGTCGGATGGAGTCACCCTTGTACGAATTACTATCGGCCGTTCGTACTTCGCGGAATCTACGCGGAGACGTGGTCGCGGTATCTAGACGGCCCTCTGGCCCGTCGCAACTTCCTAGCTCGAGCTCCCGAATCAGAATCTGTCTTCCGCGGCTCTCGATCGCGGGCCGAACCTCGGACAGTCCCCAGAAATGGGGGAAACTGCCCCGTCGGCACTTATCAATCGCTCCTTATTAGGAGATTCATAACTCGGGCCGTCGATGGTCACGTTGTCCCTACCGCTGTTGCTACGGGCTCAGCACAACGTGATTTCTACACGTGAGGCGATTCCGCTGAATCGCCTTCCCGAAAGGAAACGACGCGAGGACAGCAAGCACGGGATGGACCTGAAGGGCCCATGTAACAAAACTATCTTCGATTTTTTTGGATTTTTTTACAAATTTTAATTTTTATGAACGAAATTTTAGCAAATTCAATTGAAACAATCTTCGATTTTTTTGGATTTTTTTTAAAATTTTTATTTTTATGAACGAAATTTTATCAAATTTAATTGAAACTATCTTCGATTTTTTTGGATTTTTTTACAAATTTTAATTTTTATGAACGAAATTTTAGCAAATTAATTCGAAACTATCTCCGATTTTTTTGGATTTTTTACAAATTTTAATTTTTATGATCGATATTTTAGCAAATTTAATTGAAACTATCTTCGATTTTTTTGGATTTTTTACAAATTTTAATTTTTATGATCGAAATTTTAGCAAATTCAATTGAAACTATCTTCGATTTTTGTGGATTTTTTTAAAAATTTTAATTTTTATGAACGAAATTTTAGCAAATTTAATTGAAACTCTCTTCGATTTTTTTGGATTTTTTTACAAATTTTAATTTTTATGAACGAAATTTTAGCAAATTTAATTGAAACTGTCTTCGATTTTTTTGGATTTTTTTACAAATTTTAATTTTTATGAACGAAATTTTAGCAAATTCAATGGAAACTATCTTCGATTTTTTTGGATTTTTTTTCAAATTTTAATTTTTATGAACGAAATTTTAGCAAATTTAATTGAAACTATCTTCGATTTTTTTGGATTTTTTTACAAATTTTAATTTTTATGAACGAAATTTTAGCAAATTAATTCGAAAGTATCTTCGATTTTTTTGGATTTTTTACAAATTTTAATTTTTATGATCGATATTTTAGCAAATTTAATCGAAACTATCTTCGATTTTTTTGGATTTTTTTACAAATTATAAATTTTATGAACGAAATTTTAGCAAATTCAATTGAAACTATCTTCGATTTTTTGGATTTTTTTTCAAATTTTAATTTTTATGCACGAAATTTTAGTAAATTTAATTGAAACTATCCTCGATTTTTTTGGATTTTTTTACAAATTTTAATTTTTATGAACGAAATTTTAGCAAATTTAATTGAAACTATCTTCGATTTTTTTGGATTTTTTTTCAAATTTTTATTTTTATGAACGAAATTTTAGCAAATTTAATTGAAACTATTTTCGATTTTTTTGGATTTTTTTACAAATTTTAATTTTTATGAACGAAATTTTAGCAAATTAATTCGAAACTATCTTCGATTTTTTTGGATTTTTTACAAATTTTAATTTTTATGATCGATATTTTAGCAAATTTAATTGAAACTATCTTCGATTTTTTTGGATTTTTTACAAATTTTAATTTTTATGATCGAAATTTTAGCAAATTCAATTGAAACTATCTTCGATTTTTGTGGATTTTTTTAAAAATTTTAATTTTTATGAACGAAATTTTAGCAAATTTAATTGAAACTCTCTTCGATTTTTTTGGATTTTTTTACAAATTTTAATTTTTATGAACGAAATTTTAGCAAATTTAATTGAAACTGTCTTCGATTTTTTTGGATTTTTTTACAAATTTTAATTTTTATGAACGAAATTTTAGCAAATTCAATTGAAACTATCTTCGATTTTTTTGGATTTTTTTCCAAATTTTTATTTTTATGAACGAAATTTTAGCAAATTTAATTGAAACTATTTTCGATTTTTTTGGATTTTTTTACAAATTTTAATTTTTATGAACGAAATTTTAGCAAATTAATTCGAAACTATCTTCGATTTTTTTGGATTTTTTACAAATTTTAATTTTTATGATCGATATTTTAGCAAATTTAATTGAAACTATCTTCGATTTTTTTGGATTTTTTACAAATTTTAATTTTTATGAACGAAATTTTAGCAAATTTAATTTAAACTCTCTTCGATTTTTTTGGATTTTTTTTCAAATTTTAATTTTTATGAACGAAATTTTAGCAAATTTAATTGAAACTATCTTCGATTTTTTTGGATTTTTTTACAAATTTTAATTTTTATGAACGAAATTTTAGCAAATTAATTCGAAACTATCTTCGATTTTTTTGGATTTTTTACAAATTTTAATTTTTATGATCGATATTTTAGCAAATTTAATCGAAACTATCTTCGATTTTTTTGGATTTTTTTACAAATTATAAATTTTATGAACGAAATTTTAGCAAATTCAATTGAAACTATCTTCGATTTTTTGGATTTTTTTTCAAATTTTAATTTTTATGCACGAAATTTTAGTAAATTTAAGTGAAACTATCCTCGATTTTTTTGGATTTTTTTACAAATTTTAATTTTTATGAACGAAATTTTAGCAAATTTAATCGGAACTATCTTCGATTTTTTTGGATTTTTTACAAATTTTAATTTTTATGATCGAAATTTTAGAAAATTCAATTGAAACTATCTTCGATTTTTGTGGATTTTTTTAAAAATTTTAATTTTTATGAACGAAATTTTAGCAAATTTAATTGAAACTCTCTTCGATTTTTTTGGATTTTTTTACAAATTTTAATTTTTATGAACGAAATTTTAGCAAATTTAATTGAAACTGTCTTCGATTTTTTTGGATTTTTTTACAAATTTTAATTTTTATGAACGAAATTTTAGCAAATTCAATTGAAACTATCTTCGATTTTTTTGGATTTTTTTTCAAATTTTTATTTTTATGAACGAAATTTTAGCAAATTTAATTGAAACTATTTTCGATTTTTTTGGATTTTTTTACAAATTTTAATTTTTATGAACGAAATTTTAGCAAATTAATTCGAAACTATCTTCGATTTTTTTGGATTTTTTACAAATTTTAATTTTTATGATCGAAATTTTAGCAAATTCAATTGAAACTATCTTCGATTTTTGTGGATTTTTTAAAAAATTTTAATTTTTATGAACGAAATTTTAGCAAATTTAATTGAAACTCTCTTCGATTTTTTTGGATTTTTTTACAAATTTTAATTTTTATGAACGAATTTTTAGCAAATTTAATTGAAACTGTCTTCGATTTTTTTGGATTTTTTACTGTGACGTCCCACTATTTTTCGCGCGTTTCTATTCCAAATTCCTTTCGTAAATCTATCTCAAAATCACTCCACAAAACAAAATCTCAAACTCAACTCTTACCCCATCTCCCCAATCGCTGATCACCTTGGTGTTGTACCTTAGCGGTCACCAACACAAGATGATCGATACAAAACTCCACCTCGATGATGTACCTTAGTGGTCCCCATCACGAGATGATCGATACAAAACTCCACCTCGATGATGTACCTTAGTGGTCCCCATCACGAGAGGATCGTTACAAAACTCCGTCCCCTATTCGCCCTATGAGGCACGAATCCTTTCCCCAAAACGAATTCAAACAAGCCCCTCGTTACAAAACCCTCTTAAATCGAGACCACGTCTCAACCCCCTCTTTACGACTCACAGAGTCCAAGCCACTCTAACCCTTTTCCTATAAAATACCCAAAATCCATTCGACAAGTTGAGTATCTCCTTTCCCAGTCATAAGAACCCCAGAAACCTAATTGCGACGCATATTTGGCGTACGTGACATAAATATGTCTATTAATAACCATACCGTTTGTAAAAACCCCGGAAGTCCTACTACGTCTTATTTTGAAACTATGTCAAGGTCTCTACCGCGCGTACCCCCGCATCACTCCTGTAAAAATATATAAATACGAGGTCCTGAGAGGCCGGTCAGTCAGTAGTCATTATTCAACAGTCAGTATTCATTATCCACTGGTCATCAGTCTTTAGCGATTATTCATTGTGTCGCGATATTCAAATCAGTGAGCAACAATCACCACTCACCTATTACCGTAAGATATTACAATTTACATAACATTGCATATCACGTTCATCGTATCCTTGTATTGTTACTGCTTTTCATATCTTTTGTATTATTATTGCTTTTCATATTATTTAGTATTATCAACGCTTATTACTTAAATCATTCTACTTAATTTCATGTGTTTCATGTTCATATTCTCATATTTCGATTAATTACCATTTATATAAATATCATGTGCTAATGCTAAAAGTCCCACGCATTATTATTACTAAACGCTATAACGCTTCCGCCAAGTTAATAAACCTATTTGTTTTCAATCACGTTTCGAATTATTGTGTGCATCCTTGGTTATAACAAGTCCGAACAAAACCAAGCTGCCGCAACAGCTGATTCGCGCTCGTGAACGCGAAACGGTTCTAGTGTTTACAAACATATTATTGCATGAGCCGTGAAATCCACGAAAATACTAAACGTGGTCTCTTATACAACTGCAACGGTAAAATCCTATTACCGAGACCAAAACAAATATGGAGTACTATAACGGGTGCTCTTTAAGTGTACATTTACCTTCCCAGGTCGATTAGAGTGACGGATTTAAGATTCGCGCCTGATCGCCTCCAGAAATACTTAGCGTGACGGATTTAATAATCGCGCCTGAGTCCCTCAAAACCCTCAGCGTGCTGGATTCAAGATTCGCGCCTGAGTTCCTTCCAAACCCTCAGTGTGACGGATTCAAGATTCGCGCCTGAGTCCCTCAAAACCCTCAGTGTGACGGATTCAAGATTCGCGCCTGAGTCCCTCAAAACCATCAGCGTGACGGATTCAATATTCGCGCCTGGCCTTCCCTCAAAACCCTCAGCGTGCTGGATTCAAGATTCGCGCCTGAGTTCCTTCCAAACCCTCAGTGTGAAGGATTTAAGATTCGCGCCTGAGTTCCCGCAAAACCCTCAGTGTGAAGGATTCAAGATCCGCGCCTGAGTTCCCTCAAACCTCTCAGTGTGAAGGATTTAAGATTCGCGCCTGAGTTCCCGCAAAGCCCTCAGAGTGAAGGATTTAAGATTCGCGCCTGAGTTTTCCCTCCTTCATGTCATTGTTCCCCAAAGACCTCACCCGGGACGTGACATATTTTTGGTGACAGCGGTGGGATCTACGTTTGCCGCTGATAGGAAATAGATTCTCTGACGCGGTACCCACAAGGTCCCAATATTAAAATGTGCATTGAACACCCTAGTCGGTGCCAACCATCATACCGGAGCCGCAGATTACAAAGTTTGACGGCATATTTGAATGCGCTGACCTGCATTTCGGGAGGCGTAGCCACAACCACTGACGGCAGCGAGATTTGCCTAAAGTGCTCTAGCCTAGCGCCCGCAGATACTGTAGAAGTATATTGGACCCATTATTACTATACGTATAGAACCCCAGTCTATTGCCCTCGATGCAGAAACTCATTAATTCCAGAACGCCCAATAAGAAACTGCATCGAGTGCTTTGAAAGTTACCTGCTCTCGAATAAGAGCTACAGACGGTTTGATAATTATCAACAATGAGTATAGTAGAGCCTAATTTTAAATAACGGCTGCCGGACGCCGAAAAGGTCAAACCACTTAAGAAAATAGAATCGAACGAATTTAACATGTCCGCGTACGAGAAAACCGAGGACTCTTGCGTAATGGATCGAGACGCGGGCCCTCCCACTAAAACTGTAGAAGCTGCGGCCTACGAATTAATGGAACGGGTGCAATTATTACGGCAAAACCAAGCCGAAATAGAAAGCTTGCACGCGAAAATCGTTGTAAATAAAGAACCCAATACGCATTCGGGCGTAGACACCGGATCGTTCGACCCCACGTTTAAAGGTCTTTATGATAAAATAAAAAATATCGAAGCAATGATGGAGAAACTTCTTGCACCCCCGCTAGATACAAATAATTTTGCCACACCGGGCTCCTCCCGTTTCGATAGGAAACCAGTATTAAATTATAATAATGTTCCGGACCAGGATCCATCGCCCCAGATCAAATTAAAGGACGTTATAGAAACAGTCCCAAATTTTAACGGTTACAACATATCCGTTTTGCAATTCGCGAGAGCCTGCAATAGGGCTAAGGCTCTGATTCCCTCGCAAGCCGAACCCCAGCTAGCAAGGTTGTTGACAAATAAGCTGCAAGATCATGCGTACTTGGCGGTTGAGGATCGGGTCTTTGACTCCGTAAATGATTTAATAAGACGACTGAGACGTATATTCTCCCCTGCGAAAACATCAGAACACTATCGTGGGGAACTCGCAAACGTTATCAAAGGATCCAACGAGCACATATTAGAATACATTTCGCGCGTCAAATATCTCCGGTCCGCCATTCTAGAAGAAGATAGTGAATACTACCGCGGCTTCGCGCGAAATCACCCTCAGGATCTGGATCGCCTAGCCCTAGATTCATTTGTCGATGGTCTTCCACCTCACATAAGGACGAGACTACAACTACACCACTTTGAAACGCTCGACGAAGCGTTCAATCTAGCTGTCCTTGTGGACAAAGAAATTGACAGGGACCGTCTCCGATTCTCCGAACAAAAGGCTCCTAAATTAGTATGCCAACATTGCAATAAGACAGGGCACGATGCAAGGTCCTGTTGGAACAATCAAAATTCAGCCTCCCAACTTCCCGAAGTACACCCTCTAAACCGCGCTGCGGAATACGGGTACCAGGCACCCACTTACGATTCAACCCAAGACATCAGGGCTACCATAAAAATCAGTACCGTTCAAATAAATTCAGTTAACGAAGCCCCGTCTGTAATAATGGACTCACCAGGCTTCGGGAAAATAGTCGAATTAATGATCAACACCGGTACTGAGGTAAACGTACTAAAACTTCAGGCTGTAAAACGATTTCAGGACATAGATCCGACGCAGCGAGTGCTATTACAAAGCATCTCTCCGAACCCTACCCCCACGCTTGGCACAGTCAGAATAACCCTTTTGGGCGACGACGTCACGTTTCATATAGTCAAAAACGACTTCCCAATCAAAACTCAAGGAATACTAGGGTCAAGATTCCTAGAGGAGAAAAATGTAACAATAAACTACCCCACGAAACAGTTGGACCTCAATGGGATTTCCATCCCATTCGTAAACAAAAATCCAGTCGTGTTACCGGCGAGGACAAAATCCTCCTTTTTCGTACATACAGCTAATCCGGACCTAAAGGACCAGCTGAAAATTATAAACTCCAACGAGATTGACACTCCAATTACCATGCCTGCCATTGAATTAGAAAATTTGGACAGAATAATTCCAGAACCCAAAATAGTACGACCAAAAGAGACTAAGACGTCTAAATGCGTCACTCCTATTCCAGCCCTAATAAAAACCAAGCCCCTCTTGGCCCTGGATCCATCGATCCACTATTTCGAGACACCCGCGCCGGTGTACTCATTCTTACCCCCTGCGCTATACGCCAAATCAACCCTTCCCCTAAAATCCCAAGAGTCTCTTGCGGCTACGTTGGAACCAAATATAATGGAAAAATCTGAAAAAATCCCACGAAAGGCAGGACAACCACTTCAGTCAATCTCCAAAGAATCCACGAATCCCGGGAAGAGCAATAAGGTCGCTGACGCTGCACCTCGTACACCAAAAAGAATTAAAAACTTCCTTGGTCTGACTGGATATTACAGAGGGTTTATCCCAGAATTTCCTAAAACTGCTTGCCCGTTAACCCAACTATTGAAAAAGGACACACCATTTGACTGGGGACTGACCCAGCAAACAGCTTTCGACTACTTCAAACCGGTATTGCAGAAGGAAATCATCCTGCAATGCCCGAATTTTGAACTGAAATTTCACGTCACTATAGACGCCTTAACCCATACTTCCCCTGCAGTGGAGGCATATTCCAAACGACCACGCGAAGAATCTGACGATGACTTGGAAGACAAGTCCAAACATAAACCAAGCGACCCCAAGAGGCCTCGGTTCTACTATTCACCAATCCATGTGGCACCGAGTGGAAACAACCGCGTCGACCCTGCAATTCCCACATCCAGCGCTCACCTAAGAAGGAAATGCAAAAGGATTCAAATGCACAGGAAGATGCGCCAGAAAACATCATCTGCAGAAATTCCACTACATTCTTCCCCAGAAAACATACGTGAACGACTACCTACAACAGAAGCAGACAACACGTATAAATTACCCATGCAGAGCTTATTCATAAAATATTTTGTGTGCGTGCTTCTCATCCTATTAACATTAATTAAGACCGCTGATGTATATATTAAAAGATTCAGCTATCACTTCGGAACTCTTAGAGCCATCCTCACCGACCAAACGGCAATTACTCGCAACTTCACGAAAGCAGTACCACGGGAATGTAAAATGCAACAATTCCGAATCAAAGACTTTCGCCCACCGTCTAACGGCCCTTTAGAGAGATTGCAAAACGTTGTGACCGAATGCTTAAAATTGTTAATCGGTAGATACAGTGACTGGGACGAATGGAGTAACTTGGCCGCGTTCTCATATAATACCAGTGTCCATAAGGGTACTGGATACACTCGGTATAAATCATTTTTAGCAAAATTAGCAATACCCAAGAACATTGGGAACGAAACATATGGTTGCCTTTCAAAACTGAGTAGGAGCCTACGGTACAAAAAACAGTATGATTGCCCTACCCGTGTGCGCGAGAGTCCCGGTTGACTCCAAGTCAATAAAAACAGAATACTTTAATTAATTTTCCGCTTAGATCGTTGCTACTGCAACATTTTCGCAACCACCATTTACGCAGCAATGCCGTCCAGAAGGAAGGAAGGAAAATCATATCCCTTCTACCTAAAGTCATCTCATCAATCATCACCACAGGAAGGCGCCTCCGGAGACAATCATCACCAAAGATGACTGCCCCGCTCCAACATCGGTCAACTGAGAGCAGTTCCAGGATGCTACTGCCCTTTCGCCCCGTGTAGACCTCTCTTACGAGTTAGAATAATTCCACCCGCGCCTTATTATTAAGAAATGCTACGCATTTCTTCATATAAGGGGGGAGGTGTGACGTCCCACTATTTTTCGCGCGTTTCTATTCCAAATTCCTTTCGTAAATCTATCTCAAAATCACTCCACAAAACAAAATCTCAAACTCAACTCTTACCCCATCTCCCCAATCGCTGATCACCTTGGTGTTGTACCTTAGCGGTCACCAACACAAGATGATCGATACAAAACTCCACCTCGATGATGTACCTTAGTGGTCCCCATCACGAGATGATCGATACAAAACTCCACCTCGATGATGTACCTTAGTGGTCCCCATCACGAGAGGATCGTTACAAAACTCCGTCCCCTATTCGCCCTATGAGGCACGAATCCTTTCCCCAAAACGAATTCAAACAAGCCCCTCGTTACAAAACCCTCTTAAATCGAGACCACGTCTCAACCCCCTCTTTACGACTCACAGAGTCCAAGCCACTCTAACCCTTTTCCTATAAAATACCCAAAATCCATTCGACAAGTTGAGTATCTCCTTTCCCAGTCATAAGAACCCCAGAAACCTAATTGCGACGCATATTTGGCGTACGTGACATAAATATGTCTATTAATAACCATACCGTTTGTAAAAACCCCGGAAGTCCTACTACGTCTTATTTTGAAACTATGTCAAGGTCTCTACCGCGCGTACCCCCGCATCACTCCTGTAAAAATATATAAATACGAGGTCCTGAGAGGCCGGTCAGTCAGTAGTCATTATTCAACAGTCAGTATTCATTATCCACTGGTCATCAGTCTTTAGCGATTATTCATTGTGTCGCGATATTCAAATCAGTGAGCAACAATCACCACTCACCTATTACCGTAAGATATTACAATTTACATAACATTGCATATCACGTTCATCGTATCCTTGTATTGTTACTGCTTTTCATATCTTTTGTATTATTATTGCTTTTCATATTATTTAGTATTATCAACGCTTATTACTTAAATCATTCTACTTAATTTCATGTGTTTCATGTTCACATTCTCATATTTCGATTAATTACCATTTATATAAATATCATGTGCTAATGTTAAAAGTCCCACGCATTATTATTACTAAACGCTATAACGCTTCCGCCAAGTTAATAAACCTATTTGTTTTCAATCACGTTTCGAATTATTGTGTGCATCCTTGGTTATAACAAGTCCGAACAAAACCAAGCTGCCGCAACAGCTGATTCGCGCTCGTGAACGCGAAACGGTTCTAGTGTTTACAAACATATTATTGCATGAGCCGTGAAATCCACGAAAATACTAAACGTGGTCTCTTATACGACTGCAACGGTAAAATCCTATTACCGAGACCAAAACAAATATGGAGTACTATAACGGGTGCTCTTTAAGTGTACATTTACCTTCCCAGGTCGATTAGAGTGACGGATTTAAGATTCGCGCCTGATCGCCTCCAGAAATACTTAGCGTGACGGATTTAATATTCGCGCCTGAGTCCCTCAAAACCCTCAGCGTGCTGGATTCAAGATTCGCGCCTGAGTTCCTTCCAAACCCTCAGTGTGACGGATTCAAGATTCGCGCCTGAGTCCCTCAAAACCCTCAGTGTGACGGATTCAAGATTCGCGCCTGAGTCCCTCAAAACCATCAGCGTGACGGATTCAATATTCGCGCCTGGCCTTCCCTCAAAACCCTCAGCGTGCTGGATTCAAGATTCGCGCCTGAGTTCCTTCCAAACCCTCAGTGTGAAGGATTTAAGATTCGCGCCTGAGTTCCCGCAAAACCCTCAGTGTGAAGGATTCAAGATCCGCGCCTGAGTTCCCTCAAACCTCTCAGTGTGAAGGATTTAAGATTCGCGCCTGAGTTCCCGCAAAGCCCTCAGAGTGAAGGATTTAAGATTCGCGCCTGAGTTTTCCCACCTTCATGTCATTGTTCCCCAAAGACCTCACCCGGGACGTGACATTACAAATTTTAATTTTAATGAACGAAATTTTAGCAAATTCAATTGAAACTATCTTCGATTTTTTTACAAATTTTAATTTTTATGAACGAAATTTTAGCAAATTTAATTGAAACTATCTTCGATTTTTTTGGATTTTTTTACAAATTTTAATTTTTATGAACGAAATTTTAGCAAATTAATTCGAAACTATCTTCGATTTTTTTTGATTTTTTACAAATTTTAATTTTTATGATCGATATTTTAGCAAATTTAATTGAAACTATCTTCGATTTTTTTGGATTTTTTACAAATTTTAATTTTTATGTTCGATATTTTAGCAAATTCATTTGAAACTATCTTCGAATTTTGTGGATTTTTTTAAAAATTTTAATTTTTATGAACGAAATTTTAGCAAATTTAATTGAAACTCTCTTCGATTTTTTTGGATTTTTTTACAAATTTTAATTTTTATGAACGAAATTTTAGCAAATTTAATTGAAACTGTCTTCGATTTTTTTGGATTTTTTTACAAATTTTAATTTTTATGAACGAAATTTTAGCAAATTCAATTGAAACTATCTTCGATTTTTTTGGATTTTTTTTCAAATTTTAATTTTTATGAACGAAATTTTAGCAAATTTAATTGAAACTATCTTCGATTTTTTTGGATTTTTTTACAAATTATATATTTTATGAACGAAATTTTAGCAAATTCAATTGAAACTATCTTCGATTTTTTGGATTTTTTTTCAAATTTTAATTTTTATGCACGAAATTTTAGTAAATTTAATTGAAACTATCCTCGATTTTTTGGGATTTTTTTACAAATTTTAATTTTTATGAACGAAATTTTAGCAAATTTAATCGGAACTATCTTCGATTTTTTTGGATTTTTTACAAATTTTAATTTTTATGATCGAAATTTTAGCAAATTCAATTGAAACTATCTTCGATTTTTTTGGATTTTTTACAAATTTTAATTTTTATGTTCGATATTTTAGCAAATTCATTTGAAACTATCTTCGAATTTTGTGGATTTTTTTAAAAATTTTAATTTTTATGAACGAAATTTTAGCAAATTTAATTGAAACTCTCTTCGATTTTTTTGGATTTTTTTACAAATTTAATTTTTATGAACGAAATTTTAGCAAATTTAATTGAAACTGTCTTCGATTTTTTTGGATTTTTTTACAAATTTTAATTTTTATGAACGAAATTTTAGCAAATTCAATTGAAACTATCTTCGATTTTTTTTATTTTTTTTCAAATTTTAATTTTTATGAACGAAATTTTAGCAAATTTAATTGAAACTATCCTCGATTTTTTGGGATTTTTTTACAAATTTTAATTTTTATGAACGAAATTTTAGCAAATTCAATTGAAACTATCTTCGATTTTTGTGGATTTTTTTAAAAATTTTAATTTTTATGAACGAACTTTTAGCAAATTTAATTGAAACTCTCTTCGATTTTTTTTCAAATTTTAATTTTTATGAACGAAATTCTAGCAAATTTAATTGAAACTATCTTCGTTTTTTTGGATTTTTTTACAAATTTTAATTTTTATGAACGAAATTTTAGCAAATTAATTCGAAACTATCTTCGATTTTTTTGGATTTTTTACAAATTTTAATTTTTATGATCGATATTTTAGCAAATTTAATCGAAACTATCTTCGATTTTTTTGGATTTTTTTACAAATTATAAATTTTATGAACGAAATTTTAGCAAATTCAATTGAAACTATTTTCGATTTTTTGGATTTTTTTTCAAATTTTAATTTTTATGCACGAAATTTTAGTAAATTTAATTGAAACTGTCTTCGATTTTTTTGGATTTTTTTACAAATTTTAATTTTTATGAACGAAATTTTAGCAAATTCAATTGAAACTATCTTCGATTTTTTGGGATTTTTTTTCAAATTTTTATTTTTATGAACGAAATTTTAGCAAATTTAATTGAAACTATTTTCGATTTTTTTGGATTTTTTTACAAATTTTAATTTTTATGAACGAAATTTTAGCAAATTAATTCGAAACTATCTTCGATTTTTTTGGATTTTTTACAAATTTTAATTTTTATGATCGAAATTTTAGCAAATTCAATTGAAACTATCTTCGATTTTTGTGGATTTTTTTAAAAATTTTAATTTTTATGAACGAAATTTTAGCAAATTTAATTGAAACTCTCTTCGATTTTTTGGATTTTTTTACAAATTTTAATTTTTATGAACGAATTTTTAGCAAATTTAATTGAAACTGTCTTCGATTTTTTTGGATTTTTTTACAAATTTTAATTTTAATGAACGAAATTTTAGCAAATTCAATTGAAACTATCTTCGATTTTTTTGGATTTTTTTTCAAATTTTAATTTTTATGAACGAAATTTTAGCAAATTTAATTGAAACTATCTTCGATTTTTTTGGATTTTTTTACAAATTTTAATTTTTATGAACGAAATTTTAGCAAATTAATTCGAAACTATCTTCGATTTTTTTGGATTTTTTACAAATTTTAATTTTTATGATCGATATTTTAGCAAATTTAATTGAAACTATCTTCGATTTTTTTGGATTTTTTACAAATTTTAATTTTCATGAACGAAATTTTAGCAAATTTAATTTAAACTCTCTTCGATTTTTTTGGATTTTTTTTCAAATTTTAATTTTTATGAACGAAATTTTAGCAAATTTAATTGAAACTATCTTCGATTTTTTTGGATTTTTTTACAAATTATATATTTTATGAACGAAATTTTAGCAAATTCAATTGAAACTATCTTCGATTTTTTGGATTTTTTTTCAAATTTTAATTTTTATGCACGAAATTTTAGTAAATTTAATTGAAACTATCCTCGATTTTTTGGGATTTTTTTACAAATTTTAATTTTTATGAACGAAATTTTAGCAAATTTAATCGGAACTATCTTCGATTTTTTTGGATTTTTTACAAATTTTAATTTTTATGATCGAAATTTTAGCAAATTCAATTGAAACTATCTTCGATTTTTTTGGATTTTTTACAAATTTTAATTTTTATGTTCGATATTTTAGCAAATTCATTTGAAACTATCTTCGAATTTTGTGGATTTTTTTAAAAATTTTAATTTTTATGAACGAAATTTTAGCAAATTTAATTGAAACTCTCTTCGATTTTTTTGGATTTTTTTACAAATTTAATTTTTATGAACGAAATTTTAGCAAATTTAATTGAAACTGTCTTCGATTTTTTTGGATTTTTTTACAAATTTTAATTTTTATGAACGAAATTTTAGCAAATTCAATTGAAACTATCTTCGATTTTTTTTTATTTTTTTTCAAATTTTAATTTTTATGAACGAAATTTTAGCAAATTTAATTGAAACTATCTTCGATTTTTTTGGATTTTTTTACAAATTTTAATTTTTATGAACGAAATTTTAGCAAATTAATTCGAAACTATCTTCGATTTTTTTGGATTTTTTACAAATTTTAATTTTTATGATCGAAATTTTAGCAAATTCAATTGAAACTATCTTCGATTTTTGTGGATTTTTTTAAAAATTTTAATTTTTATGAACGAACTTTTAGCAAATTTAATTGAAACTCTCTTCGATTTTTTTGGATTTTTTTACAAATTTTAATTTTTATGAACGAAATTTTAGCAAATTTAATTGAAACTCTCTTCGATTTTTTTTCAAATTTTAATTTTTATGAACGAAATTCTAGCAAATTTAATTGAAACTATCTTCGTTTTTTTGGATTTTTTTACAAATTTTAATTTTTATGAACGAAATTTTAGCAAATTAATTCGAAACTATCTTCGATTTTTTTGGATTTTTTACAAATTTTAATTTTTATGATCGAAATTTTAGCAAATTCAATTGAAACTATCTTCGATTTTTGTGGATTTTTTTAAAAATTTTAATTTTTATGAACGAAATTTTAGCAAATTTAATTGAAACTCTCTTCGATTTTTTTGGATTTTTTTACAAATTTTAATTTTTATGAACGAAATTTTAGCAAATTTAATTGAAACTGTCTTCGATTTTTTTGGATTTTTTTACAAATTTTAATTTTTATGAACGAAATTTTAGCAAATTCAATTGAAACTATCTTCGATTTTTTTGGATTTTTTTTCAAATTTTAATTTTTATGAACGAAATTTTAGCAAATTTAATTGAAACTATCTTCGATTTTTTTGGATTTTTTTACAAATTATATATTTTATGAACGAAATTTTAGCAAATTCAATTGAAACTATCTTCGATTTTTTGGATTTTTTTCAAATTTTAATTTTTATGCACGAAATTTTAGTAAATTTAATTGAAACTATCCTCGATTTTTTGGGATTTTTTTACAAATTTTAATTTTTATGAACGAAATTTTAGCAAATTTAATCGGAACTATCTTCGATTTTTTTGGATTTTTTACAAATTTTAATTTTTATGATCGAAATTTTAGCAAATTCAATTGAAACTATCTTCGATTTTTTTGGATTTTTTACAAATTTTAATTTTTATGTTCGATATTTTAGCAAATTCATTTGAAACTATCTTCGAATTTTGTGGATTTTTTTAAAAATTTTAATTTTTATGAACGAAATTTTAGCAAATTTAATTGAAACTCTCTTCGATTTTTTTGGATTTTTTTACAAATTTAATTTTTATGAACGAAATTTTAGCAAATTTAATTGAAACTGTCTTCGATTTTTTTGGATTTTTTTACAAATTTTAATTTTTATGAACGAAATTTTAGCAAATTCAATTGAAACTATCTTCGATTTTTTTTTATTTTTTTTCAAATTTTAATTTTTATGAACGAAATTTTAGCAAATTTAATTGAAACTATCTTCGATTTTTTTGGATTTTTTTACAAATTTTAATTTTTATGAACGAAATTTTAGCAAATTAATTCGAAACTATCTTCGATTTTTTTGGATTTTTTACAAATTTTAATTTTTATGATCGAAATTTTAGCAAATTCAATTGAAACTATCTTCGATTTTTGTGGATTTTTTTAAAAATTTTAATTTTTATGAACGAACTTTTAGCAAATTTAATTGAAACTCTCTTCGATTTTTTTGGATTTTTTTACAAATTTTAATTTTTATGAACGAAATTTTAGCAAATTTAATTGAAACTCTCTTCGATTTTTTTTCAAATTTTAATTTTTATGAACGAAATTCTAGCAAATTTAATTGAAACTATCTTCGTTTTTTTGGATTTTTTTACAAATTTTAATTTTTATGAACGAAATTTTAGCAAATTAATTCGAAACTATCTTCGATTTTTTTGGATTTTTTACAAATTTTAATTTTTATGATCGATATTTTAGCAAATTTAATCGAAACTATCTTCGATTTTTTTGGATTTTTTTACAAATTATAAATTTTATGAACGAAATTTTAGCAAATTCAATTGAAACTATTTTCGATTTTTTGGATTTTTTTTCAAATTTTAATTTTTATGCACGAAATTTTAGTAAATTTAATTGAAACTATCCTCGATTTTTTTGGATTTTTTTACAAATTTTAATTTTTACGAACGAAATTTTAGCAAATTTAATCGGAACTATCTTCGATTTTTTTGGATTTTTTACAAATTTTAATTTTTATGATCGAAATTTTAGCAAATTCAATTGAAACTATCTTCGATTTTTGTGGATTTTTTTAAAAATTTTAATTTTTATGAACGAAATTTTAGCAAATTTAATTGAAACTCTCTTCGATTTTTTTGGATTTTTTTACAAATTTTAATTTTTATGAACGAAATTTTAGCAAATTTAATTGAAACTGTCTTCGATTTTTTTGGATTTTTTTACAAATTTTAATTTTTATGAACGAAATTTTAGCAAATTCAATTGAAACTATCTTCGATTTTTTGGGATTTTTTTTCAAATTTTTATTTTTATGAACGAAATTTTAGCAAATTTAATTGAAACTATTTTCGATTTTTTTGGATTTTTTTACAAATTTTAATTTTTATGAACGAAATTTTAGCAAATTATTTCGAAACTATCTTCGATTTTTTTGGATTTTTTACAAATTTTAATTTTTATGATCGAAATTTTAGCAAATTCAATTGAAACTATCTTCGATTTTTGTGGATTTTTTTAAAAATTTTAATTTTTATGAACGAAATTTTAGCAAATTTAATTGAAACTCTCTTCGATTTTTTGGATTTTTTTACAAATTTTAATTTTTATGAACGAATTTTTAGCAAATTTAATTGAAACTGTCTTCGATTTTTTTGGATTTTTTTACAAATTTTAATTTTAATGAACGAAATTTTAGCAAATTCAATTGAAACTATCTTCGATTTTTTTGGATTTTTTTTCAAATTTTAATTTTTATGAACGAAATTTTAGCAAATTTAATTGAAACTATCTTCGATTTTTTTGGATTTTTTTACAAATTTTAATTTTTATGAACGAAATTTTAGCAAATTAATTCGAAACTATCTTCGATTTTTTTGGATTTTTTACAAATTTTAATTTTTATGATCGATATTTTAGCAAATTTAATTGAAACTATCTTCGATTTTTTTGGATTTTTTACAAATTTTAATTTTCATGAACGAAATTTTAGCAAATTTAATTTAAACTCTCTTCGATTTTTTTGGATTTTTTTTCAAATTTTAATTTTTATGAACGAAATTTTAGCAAATTTAATTGAAACTATCTTCGATTTTTTTGGATTTTTTTACAAATTTTAATTTTTATGAACGAAATTTTAGCAAATTAATTCGAAACTATCTTCGATTTTTTTGGATTTTTTACAAATTTTAATTTTTATGATCGATATTTTAGCAAATTTAATCGAAACTATCTTCGATTTTTTTGGATTTTTTTACAAATTATAAATTTTATGAACGAAATTTTAGCAAATTCAATTGAAACTATCTTCGATTTTTTGGATTTTTTTTCAAATTTGAATTTTTATGCACGAAATTTTAGTAAATTTAATTGAAACTATCCTCGATTTTTTTGGATTTTTTTACAAATTTTAATTTTTATGAACGAAATTTTAGCAAATTTAATCGGAACTATCTTCGATTTTTTTGGATTTTTTACAAATTTTAATTTTTATGATAGAAATTTTAGCAAATTCAATTGAAACTATCTTCGATTTTTTTGGATTTTTTTTCAAATTTTAATTTTTATGAACGAAATTTTAGCAAATTCAATTGAAACTATCTTCGATTTTTTTGGATTTTTTTTCAAATTTTAATTTTTATGAACGAAATTTTAGCAAATTTAATTGAAACTATCTTCGATTTTTTTGGATTTTTTTACAAATTATATATTTTATGAACGAAATTTTAGCAAATTCAATTGAAACTATCTTCGATTTTTGTGGATTTTTTTAAAAATTTTAATTTTTATGAACGAAATTTTAGCAAATTTAATTGAAACTCTCTTCGATTTTTTTGGATTTTTTTACAAATTTTAATTTTTATGATAGAAATTTTAGCAAATTCAATTGAAACTATCTTCAATTTTTGTGGATTTTTTTTCAAATTTTAATTTTTATGAACGAAATTTTAGCAAATTCAATTGAAACTATCTTCGATTTTTTTGGATTTTTTTTCAAATTTTAATTATTATGAACGAAATTTTAGCAAATATAATTGAAACTATCTTCGATTTTTTTGGATTTTTTTACAAATTATATATTTTATGAACGAAATTTTAGCAAATTCAATTGAAACTATCTTCGATTTTTGTGGATTTTTTTAAAAATTTTAATTTTTATGAACGAAATTTTAGCAAATTTAATTGAAACTCTCTTCGATTTTTTTGGATTTTTTTACAAATTTAATTTTTATGAACGAAATTTTAGCAAATTTAATTGAAACTGTCTTCGATTTTTTTGGATTTTTTTACAAATTTTAATTTTTATGAACGAAATTTTAGCAAATTCAATTGAAACTATCTTCGATTTTTTTGGATTTTTTTTCAAATTTTAATTTTTATGAACGAAATTTTAGCAAATTTAATTGAAACTATCTTCGATTTTTTGGATTTTTTTACAAATTTTAATTTTTATGAACGAAATTTTAGCAAATTTAATTGAAACTCTCTTCGATTTTTTTGGATTTTTTTACAAATTTAATTTTTATGAACGAAATTTTAGCAAATTTAATTGAAACTGTCTTCGATTTTTTTGGATTTTTTACAAATTTTAATTTTTATGAACGAAATTTTAGCAAATTTAATTGAAACTCTCTTCGATTTTTTTGGATTTTTTTACAAATTTTAATTTTTATGAACGAATTTTTAGCAAATTTAATTGAAACTGTCTTCGATTTTTTTGGATTTTTTACAAATTTTAATTTTAATGAACGAAATTTTAGCAAATTCAATTGAAACTATCTTCGATTTTTTTACAAATTTTAATTTTTATGAACGAAATTTTAGCAAATTTAATTGAAACTATCTTCGATTTTTTTGGATTTTTTTACAAATTTTAATTTTAATGAACGAAATTTTAGCAAATTCAATTGAAACTATCTTCGATTTTTTTACAAATTTTAATTTTTATGAACGAAATTTTAGCAAATTTAATTGAAACTATCTTCGATTTTTTTGGATTTTTTTACAAATTTTAATTTTTATGAACGAAATTTTAGCAAATTAATTCGAAACTATCTTCGATTTTTTTTGATTTTTTACAAATTTTAATTTTTATGATCGATATTTTAGCAAATTCAATTGAAACTATCTTCGATTTTTTTGGATTTTTTTTCAAATTTTAATTTTTATGAATGAAATTTTAGCAAATTCAATTGAAACTATCTTCGATTTTTTTGGATTTTTTTTCAAATTTTAATTTTTATGAACGAAATTTTAGCAAATTTAATTGAAACTATCTTCGATTTTTTTGGATTTTTTTACAAATTATATATTTTATGAACGAAATTTTAGCAAATTCAATTGAAACTATCTTCGATTTTTGTGGATTTTTTTAAAAATTTTAATTTTTATGAACGAAATTTTAGCAAATTTAATTGAAACTCTCTTCGATTTTTTTGGATTTTTTTACAAATTTAATTTTTATGAACGAAATTTTAGCAAATTTAATTGAAACTGTCTTCGATTTTTTTGGATTTTTTACAAATTTTAATTTTTATGATCGAAATTTTAGCAAATTCAATTGAAACTATCTTCGATTTTTTGGATTTTTTTTCAAATTTTAATTTTTATGAACGAAATTTTAGCAAATTCAATTGAAACTATCTTCGATTTTTTTGGATTTTTTTTCAAATTTTAATTTTTATGAACGAAATTTTAGCAAATATAATTGAAACTATCTTCGATTTTTTTGGATTTTTTTACAAATTATATATTTTATGAACGAAATTTTAGCAAATTCAATTGAAACTATCTTCGATTTTTGTGGATTTTTTTAAAAATTTTAATTTTTATGAACGAAATTTTAGCAAATTTAATTGAAACTCTCTTCGATTTTTTTGGATTTTTTTACAAATTTAATTTTTATGAACGAAATTTTAGCAAATTTAATTGAAACTGTCTTCGATTTTTTTGGATTTTTTACAAATTTTAATTTTTATGATCGAAATTTTAGCAAATTCAATTGAAACTATCTTCAATTTTTGTGGATTTTTTTAAAAATTTTAATTTTTATGAACGAAATTTTAGCAAATTTAATTGAAACTCTCTTCGATTTTTTTGGATTTTTTTAAAAATTTTAATTTTTATGAACGAAATTTTAGCAAATTTAATTGAAACTCTCTTCGATTTTTTTGGATTTTTATACAAATTTTAATTTTTATGAACGAAATTTTAGCAAATTTAATTGAAACTGTCTTCGATTTTTTTGGATTTTTTTACAAATTTTAATTTTTATGAACGAAATTTTAGCAAATTCAATTGAAACTATCTTCGATTTTTTTGGATTTTTTTCAAATCTTTATTTTTATGAACGAAATTTTAGCAAATTTAATTGAAACTATTTTCGATTTTTTTGGATTTTTTTACAAATTTTAATTTTTATGAACGAAATTTTAGCAAATTAATTCGAAACTATCTTCGATTTTTTTGGATTTTTTACAAATTTTAATTTTTATGATCGATATTTTAGTAAATTTAATTGAAACTATCTTCGATTTTTTTGGATTTTTTACAAATTTTAATTTTTATGATCGAAATTTTAGCAAATTCAATTGAAACTATCTTCGATTTTTGTGGATTTTTTTAAAAATTTTAATTTTTATGAACGAAATTTTAGCAAATTTAATTGAAACTCTCTTCGATTTTTTTGGATTTTTTTACAAATTTTAATTTTTATGAACGAAATTTTAGCAAATTTAATTGAAACTGTCTTCGATTTTTTTGGATTTTTTTACAAATTTTAATTTTTATGAACGAAATTTTAGCAAATTCAATTGAAACTATCTTCGATTTTTTTGGATTTTTTTTCAAATTTTAATTTTTATGAACGAAATTTTAGCAAATTTAATTGAAACTGTCTTCGATTTTTTTGGATTTTTTTACAAATTTTAATTTTTATGAACGAAATTTTAGCAAATTAATTCGAAACTATCTTCGATTTTTTTGGATTTTTTAAAAATTTTAATTTTTATGATCGATATTTTAGCAAATTTAATCGAAACTATCTTCGATTTTTTGGATTTTTTTACAAATTATAAATTTTATTAACGAAATTTTAGCAAATTCAATTGAAACTATCTTCGATTTTTGTGGATTTTTTTAAAAATTTTAATTTTTATGATCGAAATTTTAGCAAATTTAATTTAAACTCTCTTCGATTTTTTTGGATTTTTTTACAAATTTTAGTTTTTATGAACGAAATTTTAGCAAATTTAATTGAAACTCTCTTCGATTTTTTTGGATTTTTTTTCAAATTTTAATTTTTATGAACGAAATTTTAGCAAATTTAATTGAAACTATCTTCGATTTTTTTGGATTTTTTTACAAATTTTAATTTTTATGCACGAAATTTTAGCAAATTAATTCGAAACTATCTTCGATTTTTTTGGATTTTTTTACAAATTTTAATTTTTATGAACGAAATTTTAGCAAATTAATTCGAAACTATCTTCGATTTTTTTGAATTTTTTACAAATTTTAATTTTTATGAACGAAATTTTAGCAAATTTAATTGAAACTATCTTCGATTTTTTTGGATTTTTTTACAAATTTTAATTTTTATGAACGAAATTTTAGCAAATTAATTCGAAACTATCTTCGATTTTTTTGGATTTTTTACAAATTTTAATTTTTATGATCGATATTTTAACAAATTTAATCGAAACTATCTTCGATTTTTTTGGATTTTTCTCAAATTTTAATTTTTATGATCGAAATTTTAGCAAATTCAATTGAAACTATCTTCGATTTTTGGGGATTTTTTTACAAATTTTAATTTTTATGTTCGACATTTTAGCAAATTCATTTGAAACTATCTTCGAATTTTGTGGATTTTTTTAAAAATTTTAATTTTTATGAACGAAATTTTAGCAAATTTAATTGAAACTCTCTTCGATTTTTTTGGATTTTTTTACAAATTTTAATTTTTATGAACGAAATTTTAGCAAATTTAATTGAAACTGTCTTCGATTTTTTTGGATTTTTTTACAAATTTTAATTTTTATGAACGAAATTTTAGCAAATTCAATTGAAACTATCTTCGATTTTTTTGGATTTTTTTTCAAATTTTTATTTTTATGAACGAAATTTTAGCAAATTTAATTGAAACTATTTTCGATTTTTTTGGATTTTTTTACAAATTTTAATTTTTATGAACGAAATTTTAGCAAATTAATTCGAAACTATCTTCGATTTTTTTGGATTTTTTACAAATTTTAATTTTTATGATCGAAATCTTAGCAAATTCAATTGAAACTATCTTCGATTTTTGTGGATTTTTTAAAAAATTTTAATTTTTATGAACGAAATTTTAGCAAATTTAATTGAAACTCTCTTCGATTTTTTTGGATTTTTTTACAAATTTTAATTTTTATGCACGAATTTTTAGCAAATTTAATTGAAACTGTCTTCGATTTTTTTGGATTTTTTACAAATTTTAATTTTAATGAACGAAATTTTAGCAAATTCAATTGAAACTATCTTCGATTTTTTTACAAATTTTAATTTTTATGAACGAAATTTTAGCAAATTTAATTGAAACTATCTTCGATTTTTTTGGATTTTTTTACAAATTTTAATTTTTATGAACGAAATTTTAGCAAATTAATTCGAAACTATCTTCGATTTTTTTTGATTTTTTACAAATTTTAATTTTTATGATCGATATTTTAGCAAATTCAATTGAAACTATCTTCGATTTTTTTGGATTTTTTTTCAAATTTTAATTTTTATGAACGAAATTTTAGCAAATTCAATTGAAACTATCTTCGATTTTTTTGGATTTTTTTTCAAATTTTAATTTTTATGAACGAAATTTTAGCAAATTTAATTGAAACTATCTTCGATTTTTTTGGATTTTTTTACAAATTATATATTTTATGAACGAAATTTTAGCAAATTCAATTGAAACTATCTTCGATTTTTGTGGATTTTTTTAAAAATTTTAATTTTTATGAACGAAATTTTAGCAAATTTAATTGAAACTCTCTTCGATTTTTTTGGATTTTTTTACAAATTTAATTTTTATGAACGAAATTTTAGCAAATTTAATTGAAACTGTCTTCGATTTTTTTGGATTTTTTACAATTTTAATTTTTATGATCGAAATTTTAGCAAATTCAATTGAAACTATCTTCGATTTTTTTGGATTTTTTTTCAAATTTTAATTTTTATGAACGAAATTTTAGCAAATTCAATTGAAACTATCTTCGATTTTTTTGGATTTTTTTTCAAATTTTAATTTTTATGAACGAAATTTTAGCAAATATAATTGAAACTATCTTCGATTTTTTTGGATTTTTTTACAAATTATATATTTTATGAACGAAATTTTAGCAAATTCAATTGAAACTATCTTCGATTTTTGTGGATTTTTTTAAAAATTTTAATTTTTATGAACGAAATTTTAGCAAATTTAATTGAAACTCTCTTCGATTTTTTTGGATTTTTTTACAAATTTAATTTTTATGAACGAAATTTTAGCAAATTTAATTGAAACTGTCTTCGATTTTTTTGGATTTTTTTACAAATTTTAATTTTTATGAACGAAATTTTAGCAAATTCAATTGAAACTATCTTCGATTTTTTTGGATTTTTTTTCAAATTTTAATTTTTATGAACGAAATTTTAGCAAATTTAATTGAAACTATCTTCGATTTTTTTGGATTTTTTTACAAATTTTAATTTTTATGAACGAAATTTTAGCAAATTAATTCGAAACTATCTTCGATTTTTTTGGATTTTTTACAAATTTTAATTTTTATGATCGAAATTTTAGCAAATTCAATTGAAACTATCTTCGATTTTTGTGGATTTTTTTAAAAATTTTAATTTTTATGAACGAACTTTTAGCAAATTTAATTGAAACTCTCTTCGATTTTTTTACAAATTTTAATTTTTATGAACGAAATTTTAGCAAATTTAATTGAAACTCTCTTCGATTTTTTTTCAAATTTTAATTTTTATGAACGAAATTTTAGCAAATTTAATTGAAACTATCTTCGATTTTTTTGGATTTTTTTACAAATTTTAATTTTTATGAACGAAATTTTAGCAAATTAATTCGAAACTATCTTCGATTTTTTTGGATTTTTTACAAATTTTAATTTTTATGATCGATATTTTAGCAAATTTAATCGAAACTATCTTCGATTTTTTTGGATTTTTTTACAAATTATAAATTTTATGAACGAAATTTTAGCAAATTCAATTGAAACTATTTTCGATTTTTTGGATTTTTTTTTCAAATTTTAATTTTTATGCACGAAATTTTAGTAAATTTAATTGAAACTATCCTCGATTTTTTTGGATTTTTTTACAAATTTTAATTTTTATGAACGAAATTTTAGCAAATTTAATCGGAACTATCTTCGATTTTTTTGGATTTTTTACAAATTTTAATTTTTATGATAGAAATTTTAGCAAATTCAATTGAAACTATCTTCGATTTTTGTGGATTTTTTTAAAAATTTTAATTTTTATGAACGAAATTTTAGCAAATTTAATTGAAACTCTCTTCGATTTTTTTGGATTTTTTTACAAATTTTAATTTTTATGAATGAAATTTTAGCAAATTTAATTGAAACTGTCTTCGATTTTTTTGGATTTTTTTACAAATTTTAATTTTTATGAACGAAATTTTAGCAAATTCAATTGAAACTATCTTCGATTTTTTTGGATTTTTTTTCAAATTTTTATTTTTATGAACGAAATTTTAGCAAATTTAATTGAAACTATTTTCGATTTTTTTGGATTTTTTTACAAATTTTAATTTTTATGAACGAAATTTTAGCAAATTAATTCGAAACTATCTTCGATTTTTTTGGATTTTTTACAAATTTTAATTTTTATGATCGAAATTTTAGCAAATTCAATTGAAACTATCTTCGATTTTTGTGGATTTTTTAAAAAATTTTAATTTTTATGAACGAAATTTTAGCAAATTTAATTGAAACTCTCTTCGATTTTTTTGGATTTTTTTACAAATTTTAATTTTTATGAACGAATTTTTAGCAAATTTAATTGAAACTGTCTTCGATTTTTTTGGATTTTTTACAAATTTTAATTTTAATGAACGAAATTTTAGCAAATTCAATTGAAACTATCTTCGATTTTTTTTCAAATTTTAATTTTTATGAACGAAATTTTAGCAAATTTAATTGAAACTATCTTCGATTTTTTTGGATTTTTTTACAAATTTTAATTTTTATGAACGAAATTTTAGCAAATTAATTCGAAACTATCTTCGATTTTTTTTGATTTTTTACAAATTTTAATTTTTATGATCGATATTTTAGCAAATTTAATTGAAACTATCTTCGATTTTTTTGGATTTTTTTACAAATTATATATTTTATGAACGAAATTTTAGCAAATTCAATTGAAACTATCTTCGATTTTTGTGGATTTTTTTAAAAATTTTAATTTTTATGAACGAAATTTTAGCAAATTTAATTGAAACTCTCTTCGATTTTTTTGGATTTTTTTACAAATTTAATTTTTATGAACGAAATTTTAGCAAATTTAATTGAAACTGTCTTCGATTTTTTTGGATTTTTTTACAAATTTTAATTTTTATGAACGAAATTTTAGCAAATTCAATTGAAACTATCTTCGATTTTTTTGGATTTTTTTTCAAATTTTAATTTTTATGAACGAAATTTTAGCAAATTTAATTGAAACTATCTTCGATTTTTTTGGATTTTTTTACAAATTTTAATTTTTATGAACGAAATTTTAGCAAATTAATTCGAAACTATCTTCGATTTTTTTGGATTTTTTACAAATTTTAATTTTTATGATCGAAATTTTAGCAAATTCAATTGAAACTATCTTCGATTTTTGTGGATTTTTTTAAAAATTTTAATTTTTATGAACGAACTTTTAGCAAATTTAATTGAAACTCTCTTCGATTTTTTTGGATTTTTTTTACAAATTTTAATTTTTATGAACGAAATTTTAGCAAATTTAATTGAAACTCTCTTCGATTTTTTGGATTTTTTTACAAATTTTAATTTTTATGAACGAATTTTTAGCAAATTTAATTGAAACTGTCTTCGATTTTTTTGGATTTTTTTACAAATTTTAATTTTAATGAACGAAATTTTAGCAAATTCAATTGAAACTATCTTCGATTTTTTTTTTTTTTCAAATTTTAATTTTTATGAACGAAATTTTAGCAAATTTAATTGAAACTATCTTCGATTTTTTTGGATTTTTTTACAAATTTTAATTTTTATGAACGAAATTTTAGCAAATTAATTCGTAACTATCTTCGATTTTTTTGGATTTTTTACAAATTTTAATTTTTATGATCGATATTTTAGCAAATTTAATTGAAACTATCTTCGATTTTTTTGGATTTTTTACAAATTTTAATTTTTATGAACGAAATTTTAGCAAATTTAATTTAAACTCTCTTCGATTTTTTTGGATTTTTTTTCAAATTTTAATTTTTATGAACGAAATTTTAGCAAATTTAATTGAAACTATCTTCGATTTTTTTGGATTTTTTTACAAATTTTAATTTTTATGAACGAAATTTTAGCAAATTAATTCGAAACTATCTTCGATTTTTTTGGATTTTTTACAAATTTTAATTTTTATGAACGAAATTTTAGCAAATTCAATTGAAACTATCTTCGATTTTTTTGGATTTTTTTTCAAATTTTTATTTTTATGAACGAAATTTTAGCAAATTTAATTGAAACTATTTTCGATTTTTTTGGATTTTTTTACAAATTTTAATTTTTATGAACGAAATTTTAGCAAATTAATTCGAAACTATCTTCGATTTTTTTGGATTTTTTACAAATTTTAATTTTTATGATCGAAATTTTAGCAAATTCAATTGAAACTATCTTCGATTTTTGTGGATTTTTTAAAAAATTTTAATTTTTATGAACGAAATTTTAGCAAATTTAATTGAAACTCTCTTCGATTTTTTTGGATTTTTTTACAAATTTTAATTTTTATGAACGAATTTTTAGCAAATTTAATTGAAACTGTCTTCGATTTTTTTGGATTTTTTACAAATTTTAATTTTAATGAACGAAATTTTACCAAATTCAATTGAAACTATCTTCGATTTTTTTTCAAATTTTAATTTTTATGAACGAAATTTTAGCAAATTTAATTGAAACTATCTTCGATTTTTTTGGATTTTTTTACAAATTTTAATTTTTATGAACGAAATTTTAGCAAATTAATTCGAAACTATCTTCGATTTTTTTTGATTTTTTACAAATTTTAATTTTTATGATCGATATTTTAGCAAATTTAATTGAAACTATCTTCGATTTTTTTGGATTTTTTTACAAATTATATATTTTATGAACGAAATTTTAGCAAATTCAATTGAAACTATCTTCGATTTTTGTGGATTTTTTTAAAAATTTTAATTTTTATGAACGAAATTTTAGCAAATTTAATTGAAACTCTCTTCGATTTTTTTGGATTTTTTTACAAATTTAATTTTTATGAACGAAATTTTAGCAAATTTAATTGAAACTGTCTTCGATTTTTTTGGATTTTTTTACAAATTTTAATTTTTATGAACGAAATTTTAGCAAATTCAATTGAAACTATCTTCGATTTTTTTGGATTTTTTTTCAAATTTTAATTTTTATGAACGAAATTTTAGCAAATTTAATTGAAACTATCTTCGATTTTTTTGGATTTTTTTACAAATTTTAATTTTTATGAACGAAATTTTAGCAAATTAATTCGAAACTATCTTCGATTTTTTTGGATTTTTTACAAATTTTAATTTTTATGATCGAAATTTTAGCAAATTCAATTGAAACTATCTTCGATTTTTGTGGATTTTTTTAAAAATTTTAATTTTTATGAACGAACTTTTAGCAAATTTAATTGAAACTCTCTTCGATTTTTTTGGATTTTTTTTACAAATTTTAATTTTTATGAACGAAATTTTAGCAAATTTAATTGAAACTCTCTTCGATTTTTTGGATTTTTTTACAAATTTTAATTTTTATGAACGAATTTTTAGCAAATTTAATTGAAACTGTCTTCGATTTTTTTGGATTTTTTTACAAATTTTAATTTTAATGAACGAAATTTTAGCAAATTCAATTGAAACTATCTTCGATTTTTTTTTTTTTTTTTCAAATTTTAATTTTTATGAACGAAATTTTAGCAAATTTAATTGAAACTATCTTCGATTTTTTTGGATTTTTTTACAAATTTTAATTTTTATGAACGAAATTTTAGCAAATTAATTCGTAACTATCTTCGATTTTTTTGGATTTTTTACAAATTTTAATTTTTATGATCGATATTTTAGCAAATTTAATTGAAACTATCTTCGATTTTTTTGGATTTTTTACAAATTTTAATTTTTATGAACGAAATTTTAGCAAATTTAATTTAAACTCTCTTCGATTTTTTTGGATTTTTTTTCAAATTTTAATTTTTATGAACGAAATTTTAGCAAATTTAATTGAAACTATCTTCGATTTTTTTGGATTTTTTTACAAATTTTAATTTTTATGAACGAAATTTTAGCAAATTAATTCGAAACTATCTTCGATTTTTTTGGATTTTTTACAAATTTTAATTTTTATGAACCAAATTTTAGCAAATTAATTCGAAACTATCTTCGATTTTTTTGGATTTTTTACAAATTTTAATTTTTATGATCGAAATCTTAGCAAATTCAATTGAAACTATCTTCGATTTTTGTGGATTTTTTAAAAAATTTTAATTTTTATGAACGAAATTTTAGCAAATTTAATTGAAACTCTCTTCGATTTTTTTGGATTTTTTTACAAATTTTAATTTTTATGCACGAATTTTTAGCAAATTTAATTGAAACTGTCTTCGATTTTTTTGGATTTTTTACAAATTTTAATTTTAATGAACCAAATTTTAGCAAATTCAATTGAAACTATCTTCGATTTTTTTACAAATTTTAATTTTTATGAACGAAATTTTAGCAAATTTAATTGAAACTATCTTCGATTTTTTTGGATTTTTTTACAAATTTTAATTTTTATGAACGAAATTTTAGCAAATTAATTCGAAACTATCTTCGATTTTTTTTGATTTTTTACAAATTTTAATTTTTATGATCGATATTTTAGCAAATTTAATTGAAACTATCTTCGATTTTTTTGGATTTTTTACAAATTTTAATTTTTATGTTCGATATTTTAGCAAATTCATTTGAAACTATCTTCGAATTTTGTGGATTTTTTTAAAAATTTTAATTTTTATGAACGAAATTTTAGCAAATTTAATTGAAACTCTCTTCGATTTTTTTGGATTTTTTTACAAATTATATATTTTATGAACGAAATTTTAGCAAATTCAATTGAAACTATCTTCGATTTTTTGGATTTTTTTTCAAATTTTAATTTTTATGCACGAAATTTTAGTAAATTTAATTGAAACTATCCTCGATTTTTTGGGATTTTTTTACAAATTTTAATTTTTATGAACGAAATTTTAGCAAATTTAATCGGAACTATCTTCGATTTTTTTGGATTTTTTACAAATTTTAATTTTTATGATCGAAATTTTAGCAAATTCAATTGAAACTATCTTCGATTTTTTTGGATTTTTTTTCAAATTTTAATTTTTATGAACGAAATTTTAGCAAATTCAATTGAAACTATCTTCGATTTTTTTTTTATTTTTTTTCAAATTTTAATTTTTATGAACGAAATTTTAGCAAATTTAATTGAAACTATCTTCGATTTTTTTGGATTTTTTTACAAATTATATATTTTATGAACGAAATTTTAGCAAATTCAATTGAAACTATCTTCGATTTTTGTGGATTTTTTTAAAAATTTTAATTTTTATGAACGAAATTTTAGCAAATTTAATTGAAACTCTCTTCGATTTTTTTGGATTTTTTTACAAATTTTAATTTTTATGATAGAAATTTTAGCAAATTCAATTGAAACTATCTTCAATTTTTGTGGATTTTTTTTCAAATTTTAATTTTTATGAACGAAGTTTTAGCAAATTCAATTGAAACTATCTTCGATTTTTTTGGATTTTTTTTCAAATTTTAATTATTATGAACGAAATTTTAGCAAATATAATTGAAACTATCTTCGATTTTTTTGGATTTTTTTACAAATTATATATTTTATGAACGAAATTTTAGCAAATTCAATTGAAACTATCTTCGATTTTTGTGGATTTTTTTAAAAATTTTAATTTTTATGAACGAAATTTTAGCAAATTTAATTGAAACTCTCTTCGATTTTTTTGGATTTTTTTACAAATTTAATTTTTATGAACGAAATTTTAGCAAATTTAATTGAAACTGTCTTCGATTTTTTTGGATTTTTTTACAAATTTTAATTTTTATGAACGAAATTTTAGCAAATTCAATTGAAACTATCTTCGATTTTTTTGGATTTTTTTTCAAATTTTAATTTTTATGAACGAAATTTTAGCAAATTTAATTGAAACTATCTTCGATTTTTTGGATTTTTTTACAAATTTTAATTTTTATGAACGAAATTTTAGCAAATTTAATTGAAACTCTCTTCGATTTTTTTTGATTTTTTTACAAATTTAATTTTTATGAACGAAATTTTAGCAAATTTAATTGAAACTGTCTTCGATTTTTTTGGATTTTTTACAAATTTTAATTTTTATGAACGAAATTTTAGCAAATTTAATTGAAACTCTATTCGATTTTTTTGGATTTTTTGTGACGTCCCACTATTTTCGCGCGGTCCTAACCAACACCTTCCATATAAATTCTCGCACAACCACACAACTACCTATGAAACCTCAATTCTTAACCCTTTCCCAACCACCGGGTTGTCTGGACGATGTACCTTAGCGGTCCCCATCTCCAGATGATCAAATTCGAAATCCCCTTCCCCTCTTCGGCCTTCGAGGCGCGAACTCTTCCCACATTCAAACCTTAGACAAGTCCCTCGCCCAAAAATCATTTAACTCGAGACCCCTCTCTACAACAAACCTATCCAAATCTCCACATCTCAAACCTCCCCAATCAAAATCCTCCAAACCATCCAACAGGTGGAGTATTCCCTTTTCAAAGCCCCGAAAGACCCCCGAAATACGCCATAACGACACATACCATACGCATGAGTCATCAATACGCGCCGATTACATAACACATATTTTAAGGATGAATCATCACGCATACCGCAAATTCCCCCCACATACCAACATTCCAACGCTTTGTATAAATACCAGCGCCGCTGGACCGCGGCCACAGTCCAGTCCAATTAGTACAACTAGTTCGGAATATCATTTACGCTTTCAAATCTCTTACTATTTCAAAGTACGCTTCGCTAAGTCTAGCTTCAGTGCAACGCCCCTCAGAGGATCAAAACCTTCGCCATCACTGTAAGCGCATATTATTTTGTAATCCTATCGCTTTATATCATCCTCATTTACTTACGCTCTTAGCCTTACATTATTTTCCTTATTATTAACATATATCGTTTAATTGCTACGTTAACGCTTTATTTTATGTCTATTGCTTATATTACCGCCTAATTATATTATTGCTTATCTCTATTGCTTATTATTAACTTGTTACCATTAATACTAACTCATCTTATGCTTATATTTGTAACCACTGTTATATAAATGTTTTGTGCTCATGCTTGATGTCCGCGCATTATTGTTACTGCTGTTGCACCAATAGTGCATTGCTTATTCACGCACCGCCAATGAATAACGGTTCTGTTTACTTAAACGTCTGAATTCTCGCAATTGGCCACCGAATACCAGGAATCCTAACCGGCCATGCAACGGCCGCTCTTCCTTCGCGAACCTCGGGATTTCTTACCAGTGTTTACAACTTTCTTTCACTCAGAGTCCCGCATGACCGTTACTACGTCTATCTAGGAGAACTACCATACGGGTGTTTCTTTTGCCATGCAGTAGTTAAGCCTATTACCAAAGCCTAAGAAGAAACCACGAATACGCTAACGGGTGTCCCTAGGGTGAGCGGTTACTTCCCAACCTTCCCTGGTCGATTAAAGTTGCGAAATAGGGTTTCGTGCTAATCCCTGCTACCCCTTAGGGCAAACGAAACAGGGTTTCGTTCCAAGGGCTTCGCTACCCCTCAGCGTCGCGAAACAGGGTTTCGTGCCTAATCCCAGCTACCCGTAGAGCAAACGAAACAGGGTTTCGTTCCAAGGGCTTCGCTACCCCTCAGCGTCGCGAAACAGGGTTTCGTGCCTAATCCCAGCTACCCGTAGAGCAAGCGAAACAGGGTTTCGTTCCAAGGGCTTCGCTACCCCTCAGCGTCGCGAAACAGGGTTTCGTGCCTAATCCCTGCTACCCTTAGAGCAAGCGAAACAGGGTTTCGTTCCAAAGGCTTCGCTACCCCTCAGCGTCGCGAAACTGGGTTTCGTGCCTAGGCTGCGCTACCCCTCAGTGTCGCGAAACAGGGTTTCGTGCCTAATCCCTGCTACCCTTAGAGCAAGCGAAACAGGGTTTCGTTCCAAAGGCTTCGCTACCCCTCAGCGTCGCGAAACTGGGTTTCGTGCCTAGGCTGCGCTACCCCTCAGTGTCGCGAAACAGGGTTTCGTGCCTAATCCCAGCTACCCGTAGAGCAAGCGAAACAGGGTTTCGTTCCAAGGGCTTCGCTACCCCTCAGCGTCGCGAAACTGGGTTTCGTGCCTAAATCTTTGATATCCACCCAAACAAGGTCACTTCCCTGAACCTCACCACCCAGGACGTGACATAATTTTGGTGACAGCGGTGGGATCCGCTTACTGTTGATAAAATAGAGTTTCTAAAATACAGTACCCACAATAGCCTGATATTTAACATGTGCATTGCACCCCCCTGTCGGGGCGTACTATCTTATCGGAGCCGCAGACTGCAAAGTATTACAGCATATTTGAATGCGCTGACATGCATTTCTGGAGGCATAGCGACAACCACGGACGGCAGCGAAATTTGCCTAAAGTGCTCTGGCCTAGCACCCGCAGATACGGTAGAAGTATACTGGACCCATTATTATTATACGTATAGAGCCCCTGTCTATTGCCCTCGGTGCAGAAACTCAGTAATTCAAGAACGCCCCATAAGAAACTGCATCGAGTGCTCAGGAAGTAGATCTTGAATAGCGGCTGCCGGACGCCAACGCAGGAAAACTCCTAAAAACCACCCCACGCAACAACTAACAACACGTTAACCATGTCTGTGTACGGTGAAACCGACGACTCTTGCGTAATGGACCAAGACGCGGGCCCTTCCACTAATAACGTAGACATCGCAACCACCGAGTTACTAGAACGGGTTGAAATGTTACGAACAAAACAAGCAGAAATCGAGAGCTTGCACGGGCAATATGTCGCAAACCCAAGAGCTAAAACGCTCCCAAGCTTAGCCACCGCCCCCAAAAACCCCTCGTTAGAAGGTCTCTCCGATCAAATACAATCCATCCGCGAGATGATAGAGAGATTTGTTGTACCCACGCAAACGACCAATAATTTTGCAACACCCGGTTCCTCTCTTTTTGATAGGAAACCAGTACCAACCTATAACTATGTTCCGGAACAAGATCCGTCGCCCCAGATTAAGCTAAAGGACGCCATAGAAACAGTCCCCAAATTTAACGGGCATAATATAACAGTCTTACAGTTCGCTAGAGCCTGCAATAGGGCCAAGGCTCTGGTTCCCTCGCATGCTGAGCCGCAGCTGGCGAGGTTGTTGCGAAACAAACTGCAAGATCATGCTTACTTGGCCGTTGAGGATAGGGTCTTTGATTCCGTAAATGACCTCATTAAACAACTTAAACGTACCTTTTCCCCCGCTAAAACATCGGATCATTACCGCGGAGAGCTCGCCAACATCATTAAAGGGACCAACGAACACATACTCGAGTATATTTCTCGCGTCAAGGATCTCCGATTCGCCATCCTTGAAGAGGACAGAGAGTATTATCGCGATTTCGCACGAAATCGTCCTCAAGACCTCGAACGTCTGACATTAGATTCATTCATAGACGGCCTTCCACCCTATTTACGAATGAGACTACAACAACACCACTTTGAGACGTTAGATGAAGCATTCGATTTGGCCGTCCTCGTAGACAAAAAGATGGACAGGGACAGACTCAGATTTTCAGAACCAAAAATTCCTAAGGTGACCTGCCAACTGTGCAACAAGACTGGTCATGACGCACGGTCCTGTTGGAGCAACCAAGGCCCGACAGCTCAACCTTCCGAGAGGAACCCTCTAAACTGTGCCACGGAATATGAGTCCCAAGTACCCAAAGCACAGGTCACCTACTGGGACAAATCTCGACCTCCACCTTCCAGGCCTACGGAGCTGCGAAGCTGCGGGTACTGTAAGAAGCCCGGACATGTGACCACGGAATGCAGAAAACGCATCTTCACTATCAGGGAAGATCGTAGAGCCTTGTGGGAAACGGAGTCGGGAAATACTCCTCCGAGCGCCGATGGATGCAAACTGTGGAGCGAGCCAAGCAGAAGTGCACCCCAAAGCACTAGCGGTATCATAAGAGTCGCTCCAGTGCAACTAAACCCGGTCGTGCTACGGGCGAGGTCAAAATCCTCTTTTTCCATACATACAGCTAATCCGGACCTAAAGGACTACCCGCAAGTTATAAACTCTAGCGAGATTGACAATCCAAGCATCATGCCCACCATCGAAGTAGAGGAATACGACAGACTAACTCCAGAATCCAAACCAAAACGACCCAAAGAGACTACAACGCCTGTAGGCATCACTCCCATCCACCCCCTCATAAAAAACAAGTCCCTCTTAGCCCTGGATCCGTCGATCCACCATCTCGAGGCATCCGCGACGGTGCACTCACTCTTACCCCCTGCGCTATATGCCAAATCAATCCTTCCCCTAAACTCCCAAAAGTCTCTTGCGGCTACACCGGAACTGGTAGTATTACAAATTTCTGCGGAAGCTCCTTCAAGGGCAGAAAATTTACTTAAGTCAATCTCCAAAGACCACCCGATTCATGGGAAAAGCGATAAGTTCGCTGACGCTGTACCTCGCATACCAAAACAAATTAAAGAATCCCTTGGTCTGACCGGATATCACAGAAGATTTATCCCGGAATTTTCCAAAACGGCACCACCGTCAACCCAACTATTAAAGAAGGACACGGCATTGGACTGGGGACCATCCCAGCAAACTGGTTTCGACCACAACAAATCAGTATTGCAGAAGGAACTCATCGTGCAATGCCAGAGTTTTGACCTGGGATTCCACCTCACTACAGACACCTTATCCCATACTTCCCCCGCAGTGGAGGCATGCTCCAAACGACTACACGACAAATGTGACGACAACTTGGAGGACTGGCCCAAATGTAGACCAAGCTGTCCCAAGAGGCCTCGGTTCTCAAAATCACCGATCCATGCGCCAACAAGTGGCAGCAACCCAATTGACTCTGCAACACCCACATCCAGCGCTCGCCAGGGAAGAAAATCCAGAAGAATTCAACTACACAGAAAGATGCGCCGGAAAATATCATCTGTAGAAATTCCCCTACAGTCTTCCCCAGAAAACATACGGGAACGACTGCCTACAAGTAGAGCAGGCAACACTTTCATATTAACCATGCAAGTTTTATTGACAAAATACCTTGTGTGCGTGCTCCTTAGCCTTTTCACATCTATTAAGATACCAGATGCGCTCATCAAAAGATTGATTTGTCAGTTCAGAGCTCCTAGAGCCATTCTCACCGACCAAGCAGCCCATTTCACTGGTAATTTCAAGAAAGCAGTTGCGCGGAAATGTAAAGGGCAACAATTCCGAACCATAGCCTTTCACCCGCATACTAACGGCTCTTTAGAGAGATTGCAAATCGTTTTAACCGAATATTTAAAAAGGTTTATCGGTAGATACACTGACTGGGACGACTGGACAGATTTGGCCACGTTTTCTTATAATACCAGTGTCCACGAGGGCACTGGTTATACACCATATGATTTTGTATTCGGGAAAATAGCTCGGTTACCCAGCCGAACTCCGGTAGCTGAAGATTTCGAAAATGAAACCTACAATCACTATCGCGCGAAATTAAGTACGAGGGTACAAGAATTGCAAACCGCCGCAGCAAAAAGGTTAGACCAGTCAAAACTTAGATTGACACATAAACGAGGACACCTTCAAACCCGGGGACTTAGTCTACGTCCTAATAGAGCCGCGGAAAGGGAAATTTGGGGATCAGTATTCTGGCCCACACCAGATATTGGAAGTAATTCCCTCTCAAACTTAAAAATATCTTGAAAAGGCAAGACGAAAATCATACACGCGAACAAAGCGCGCTTTGGTCGTGTGCGCGAGAGTCCCGGTTGACCGTACTACATAAAGACAATCAATCGGCCTTAATAAGTTCTACTCCTAGATCAATCATTATCACGTCATTATCATGCTCGACGACATGCCCAACGACATGCCAGAGGACATGCCCATCCCGACGAACCGAAGGAGGCGCCCCAGGAGAAAGCATCGAGGAGGAGGACGTTCCCGGAGGCTAGCCAAGATGCGATGGCTACGACGGGAGGCCATAAAAGCTGGAAGGAGCCTTACACCCCTACTCCCGAGGGTCGTCTTCTCCGTGATGGTCAGGAAGGCAACGCCAGCTGATCGAGGCATCGGCATCGAGAAGACCCCCGCCACAAACACCCAATCGAGAGCGTGCTCAATCCAGTCAACCCCGCTCTTTAATGTTAAGAAATGCACGCATTTCTTCATATAAGGGGGGGAGGTGTGACGTCCCACTATTTTCGCGCGGTCCTAACCAACACCTTCCATATAAATTCTCGCACAACCACACAACTACCTATGAAACCTCAATTCTTAACCCTTTCCCAACCACCGGGTTGTCTGGACGATGTACCTTAGCGGTCCCCATCTCCAGATGATCAAATTCGAAATCCCCTTCCCCTCTTCGGCCTTCGAGGCGCGAACTCTTCCCACATTCAAACCTTAGACAAGTCCCTCGCCCAAAAATCATTTAACTCGAGACCCCTCTCTACAACAAACCTATCCAAATCTCCACATCTCAAACCTCCCCAATCAAAATCCTCCAAACCATCCAACAGGTGGAGTATTCCCTTTTCAAAGCCCCGAAAGACCCCCGAAATACGCCATAACGACACATACCATACGCATGAGTCATCAATACGCGCCGATTACATAACACATATTTTAAGGATGAATCATCACGCATACCGCAAATTCCCCCCACATACCAACATTCCAACGCTTTGTATAAATACCAGCGCCGCTGGACCGCGGCCACAGTCCAGTCCAATTAGTACAACTAGTTCGGAATATCATTTACGCTTTCAAATCTCTTACTATTTCAAAGTACGCTTCGCTAAGTCTAGCTTCAGTGCAACGCCCCTCAGAGGATCAAAACCTTCGCCATCACTGTAAGCGCATATTATTTTGTAATCCTATCGCTTTATATCATCCTCATTTACTTACGCTCTTAGCCTTACATTATTTTCCTTATTATTAACATATATCGTTTAATTGCTACGTTAACGCTTTATTTTATGTCTATTGCTTATATTACCGCCTAATTATATTATTGCTTATCTCTATTGCTTATTATTAACTTGTTACCATTAATACTAACTCATCTTATGCTTATATTTGTAACCACTGTTATATAAATGTTTTGTGCTCATGCTTGATGTCCGCGCATTATTGTTACTGCTGTTGCACCAATAGTGCATTGCTTATTCACGCACCGCCAATGAATAACGGTTCTGTTTACTTAAACGTCTGAATTCTCGCAATTGGCCACCGAATACCAGGAATCCTAACCGGCCATGCAACGGCCGCTCTTCCTTCGCGAACCTCGGGATTTCTTACCAGTGTTTACAACTTTCTTTCACTCAGAGTCCCGCATGACCGTTACTACGTCTATCTAGGAGAACTACCATACGGGTGTTTCTTTTGCCATGCAGTAGTTAAGCCTATTACCAAAGCCTAAGAAGAAACCACGAATACGCTAACGGGTGTCCCTAGGGTGAGCGGTTACTTCCCAACCTTCCCTGGTCGATTAAAGTTGCGAAATAGGGTTTCGTGCTAATCCCTGCTACCCCTTAGGGCAAACGAAACAGGGTTTCGTTCCAAGGGCTTCGCTACCCCTCAGCGTCGCGAAACAGGGTTTCGTGCCTAATCCCAGCTACCCGTAGAGCAAACGAAACAGGGTTTCGTTCCAAGGGCTTCGCTACCCCTCAGCGTCGCGAAACAGGGTTTCGTGCCTAATCCCAGCTACCCGTAGAGCAAGCGAAACAGGGTTTCGTTCCAAGGGCTTCGCTACCCCTCAGCGTCGCGAAACAGGGTTTCGTGCCTAATCCCTGCTACCCTTAGAGCAAGCGAAACAGGGTTTCGTTCCAAAGGCTTCGCTACCCCTCAGCGTCGCGAAACTGGGTTTCGTGCCTAGGCTGCGCTACCCCTCAGTGTCGCGAAACAGGGTTTCGTGCCTAATCCCTGCTACCCTTAGAGCAAGCGAAACAGGGTTTCGTTCCAAAGGCTTCGCTACCCCTCAGCGTCGCGAAACTGGGTTTCGTGCCTAGGCTGCGCTACCCCTCAGTGTCGCGAAACAGGGTTTCGTGCCTAATCCCAGCTACCCGTAGAGCAAGCGAAACAGGGTTTCGTTCCAAGGGCTTCGCTACCCCTCAGCGTCGCGAAACTGGGTTTCGTGCCTAAATCTTTGATATCCACCCAAACAAGGTCACTTCCCTGAACCTCACCACCCAGGACGTGACATTTTTTACAAATTTTAATTTTTATGAACGAATTTTTAGCAAATTTAATTGAAACTGTCTTCGATTTTTTTGGATTTTTTACAAATTTTAATTTTAATGAACGAAATTTTAGCAAATTCAATTGAAACTATCTTCGATTTTTTTACAAATTTTAATTTTTATGAACGAAATTTTAGCAAATTTAATTGAAACTATCTTCGATTTTTTTGGATTTTTTTACAAATTTTAATTTTTATGAACGAAATTTTAGCAAATTAATTCGAAACTATCTTCGATTTTTTTTGATTTTTTACAAATTTTAATTTTTATAATCGATATTTTAGCAAATTTAATTGAAACTATCTTCGATTTTTTTGGATTTTTTACAAATTTTAATTTTTATGTTCGACATTTTAGCAAATTCATTTGAAACTATCTTCGAATTTTGTGGATTTTTTTAAAAATTTTAATTTTTATGAACGAAATTTTAGCAAATTTAATTGAAACTCTCTTCGATTTTTTTGGATTTTTTTACAAATTTTAATTTTTATGAACGAAATTTTAGCAAATTTAATTGAAACTGTCTTCGATTTTTTTGGATTTTTTTACAAATTTTAATTTTTATGAACGAAATTTTAGCAAATTCAATTGAAACTATCTTCGATTTTTTTGGATTTTTTTTCAAATTTTTATTTTTATGAACGAAATTTTAGCAAATTTAATTGAAACTATTTTCGATTTTTTTGGATTTTTTTACAAATTTTAATTTTTATGAACGAAATTTTAGCAAATTAATTCGAAACTATCTTCGATTTTTTTGGATTTTTTACAAATTTTAATTTTTATGATCGAAATCTTAGCAAATTCAATTGAAACTATCTTCGATTTTTGTGGATTTTTTAAAAAATTTTAATTTTTATGAACGAAATTTTAGCAAATTTAATTGAAACTCTCTTCGATTTTTTTGGATTTTTTTACAAATTTTAATTTTTATGCACGAATTTTTAGCAAATTTAATTGAAACTGTCTTCGATTTTTTTGGATTTTTTACAAATTTTAATTTTAATGAACGAAATTTTACCAAATTCAATTGAAACTATCTTCGATTTTTTTACAAATTTTAATTTTTATGAACGAAATTTTAGCAAATTTAATTGAAACTATCTTCGATTTTTTTGGATTTTTTTACAAATTTTAATTTTTATGAACGAAATTTTAGCAAATTAATTCGAAACTATCTTCGATTTTTTTTGATTTTTTACAAATTTTAATTTTTATGATCGATATCTTAGCAAATTCAATTGAAACTATCTTCGATTTTTTTGGATTTTTTTTCAAATTTTAATTTTTATGAACGAAATTTTAGCAAATTCAATTGAAACTATCTTCGATTTTTTTGGATTTTTTTTCAAATTTTAATTTTTATGAACGAAATTTTAGCAAATTTAATTGAAACTATCTTCGATTTTTTTGGATTTTTTTACAAATTATATATTTTATGAACGAAATTTTAGCAAATTCAATTGAAACTATCTTCGATTTTTGTGGATTTTTTTAAAAATTATAATTTTTATGAACGAAATTTTAGCAAATTTAATTGAAACTCTCTTCGATTTTTTTGGATTTTTTTACAAATTTAATTTTTATGAACGAAATTTTAGCAAATTTAATTGAAACTGTCTTCGATTTTTTTGGATTTTTTACAAATTTTAATTTTTATGAACGAAATTTTAGCAAATTTAATTGAAACTCTCTTCGATTTTTTTGGATTTTTTTACAAATTTTAATTTTTATGAACGAATTTTTAGCAAATTTAATTGAAACTGTCTTCGATTTTTTTGGATTTTTTACAAATTTTAATTTTAATGAACGAAATTTTAGCAAATTCAATTGAAACTATCTTCGATTTTTTTACAAATTTTAATTTTTATGAACGAAATTTTAGCAAATTTAATTGAAACTATCTTCGATTTTTTTGGATTTTTTTACAAATTTTAATTTTTATGAACGAAATTTTAGCAAATTAATTCGAAACTATCTTCGATTTTTTTTGATTTTTTACAAATTTTAATTTTTATGATCGATATCTTAGCAAATTCAATTGAAACTATCTTCGATTTTTTTGGATTTTTTTTCAAATTTTAATTTTTATGAACGAAATTTTAGCAAATTCAATTGAAACTATCTTCGATTTTTTTTGATTTTTTTTCAAATTTTAATTTTTATGAACGAAATTTTAGCAAATTTAATTGAAACTATCTTCGATTTTTTTGGATTTTTTTACAAATTATATATTTTATGAACGAAATTTTAGCAAATTCAATTGAAACTATCTTCGATTTTTGTGGATTTTTTTAAAAATTTTAATTTTTATGAACGAAATTTTAGCAAATTTAATTGAAACTCTCTTCGATTTTTTTGGATTTTTTTACAAATTTAATTTTTATGAACGAAATTTTAGCAAATTCAATTGAAACTATCTTCGATTTTTTTGGATTTTTTTTCAAATTTTAATTTTTATGAACGAAATTTTAGCAAATTTAATTGAAACTATCTTCGATTTTTTTGGATTTTTTTACAAATTATATATTTTATGAACGAAATTTTAGCAAATTCAATTGAAACTATCTTCGATTTTTGTGGATTTTTTTAAAAATTATAATTTTTATGAACGAAATTTTAGCAAATTTAATTGAAACTCTCTTCGATTTTTTTGGATTTTTTTACAAATTTAATTTTTATGAACGAAATTTTAGCAAATTTAATTGAAACTGTCTTCGATTTTTTTGGATTTTTTACAAATTTTAATTTTTATGAACGAAATTTTAGCAAATTTAATTGAAACTCTCTTCGATTTTTTTGGATTTTTTTACAAATTTTAATTTTTATGAACGAATTTTTAGCAAATTTAATTGAAACTGTCTTCGATTTTTTTGGATTTTTTACAAATTTTAATTTTAATGAACGAAATTTTAGCAAATTCAATTGAAACTATCTTCGATTTTTTTACAAATTTTAATTTTTATGAACGAAATTTTAGCAAATTTAATTGAAACTATCTTCGATTTTTTTGGATTTTTTTACAAATTTTAATTTTTATGAACGAAATTTTAGCAAATTAATTCGAAACTATCTTCGATTTTTTTTGATTTTTTACAAATTTTAATTTTTATGATCGATATCTTAGCAAATTCAATTGAAACTATCTTCGATTTTTTTGGATTTTTTTTCAAATTTTAATTTTTATGAACGAAATTTTAGCAAATTCAATTGAAACTATCTTCGATTTTTTTTGATTTTTTTTCAAATTTTAATTTTTATGAACGAAATTTTAGCAAATTTAATTGAAACTATCTTCGATTTTTTTGGATTTTTTTACAAATTATATATTTTATGAACGAAATTTTAGCAAATTCAATTGAAACTATCTTCGATTTTTGTGGATTTTTTTAAAAATTTTAATTTTTATGAACGAAATTTTAGCAAATTTAATTGAAACTCTCTTCGATTTTTTTGGATTTTTTTACAAATTTAATTTTTATGAACGAAATTTTAGCAAATTTAATTGAAACTGTCTTCGATTTTTTTGGATTTTTTACAAATTTTAATTTTTATGAACGAAATTTTAGCAAATTTAATTGAAACTCTCTTCGATTTTTTTGGATTTTTTTACAAATTTTAATTTTTATGAACGAATTTTTAGCAAATTTAATTGAAACTGTCTTCGATTTTTTTTGATTTTTTACAAATTTTAATTTTAATGAACGAAATTTTAGCAAATTCAATTGAAACTATCTTCGATTTTTTTACAAATTTTAATTTTTATGAACGAAATTTTAGCAAATTTAATTGAAACTATCTTCGATTTTTTTGGATTTTTTTACAAATTTTAATTTTTATGAACGAAATTTTAGCAAATTAATTCGAAACTATCTTCGATTTTTTTTGATTTTTTACAAATTTTAATTTTTATAATCGATATTTTAGCAAATTTAATTGAAACTATCTTCGATTTTTTTGGATTTTTTACAAATTTTAATTTTTATGTTCGACATTTTAGCAAATTCATTTGAAACTATCTTCGAATTTTGTGGATTTTTTTAAAAATTTTAATTTTTATGAACGAAATTTTAGCAAATTTAATTGAAACTCTCTTCGATTTTTTTGGATTTTTTTACAAATTTTAATTTTTATGAACGAAATTTTAGCAAATTTAATTGAAACTGTCTTCGATTTTTTTGGATTTTTTTACAAATTTTAATTTTTATGAACGAAATTTTAGCAAATTCAATTGAAACTATCTTCGATTTTTTTGGATTTTTTTTCAAATTTTTATTTTTATGAACGAAATTTTAGCAAATTTAATATAAACTATTTTCGATTTTTTTGGATTTTTTACAAATTTTAATTTTTATGATCGAAATTTTAGCAAATTCAATTGAAACTATCTTCGATTTTTTTAAAAATTTTAATTTTTATGAACGAACTTTTAGCAAATTTAATTGAAACTCTCTTCGATTTTTTTGGATTTTTTTACAAATTTTAATTTTTATGAACGAAATTTTAGCAAATTTAATTGAAACTCTCTTCGATTTTTTTTCAAATTTTAATTTTTATGAACGAAATTTTAGCAAATTTAATTGAAACTATCTTCGATTTTTTTGGATTTTTTTACAAATTTTAATTTTTATGAACGAAATTTTAGCAAATTAATTCGAAACTATCTTCGATTTTTTTGGATTTTTTACAAATTTTAATTTTTATGATCGATATTTTAGCAAATTTAATCGAAACTATCTTCGATTTTTTTGGATTTTTTTACAAATTATAAATTTTATGAACGAAATTTTAGCAAATTCAATTGAAACTATTTTCGATTTTTTGGATTTTTTTTCAAATTTTAATTTTTATGCACGAAATTTTAGTAAATTTAATTGAAACTATCCTCGATTTTTTTGGATTTTTTTACAAATTTTGATTTTTATGAACGAAATTTTAGCAAATTTAATCGGAACTATCTTCGATTTTTTTGGATTTTTTACAAATTTTAATTTTTATGATCGAAATTTTAGCAAATTCAATTGAAACTATCTTCGATTTTTGTGGATTTTTTTAAAAATTTTAATTTTTATGAACGAAATTTTAGCAAATTTAATTGAAACTCTCTTCGATTTTTTTGGATTTTTTTACAAATTTTAATTTTTATGAACGAAATTTTAGCAAATTTAATTGAAACTGTCTTCGATTTTTTTGGATTTTTTTACAAATTTTAATTTTTATGAACCAAATTTTAGCAAATTCAATTGAAACTATCTTCGATTTTTTTGGATTTTTTTTCAAATTTTTATTTTTATGAACGAAATTTTAGCAAATTTAATTGAAACTATTTTCGATTTTTTTGGATTTTTTTACAAATTTTAATTTTTATGAACGAAATTTTAGCAAATTAATTCGAAACTATCTTCGATTTTTTTTGATTTTTTACAAATTTTAATTTTTATGATCGAAATTTTAGCAAATTCAATTGAAACTATCTTCGATTTTTGTGGATTTTTTAAAAAATTTTAATTTTTATGAACGAAATTTTAGCAAATTTAATTGAAACTCTCTTCGATTTTTTTGGATTTTTTTACAAATTTTAATTTTTATGCACGAATTTTTAGCAAATTTAATTGAAACTGTCTTCGATTTTTTTGGATTTTTTACAAATTTTAATTTTAATGAACGAAATTTTAGCAAATTCAATTGAAACTATCTTCGATTTTTTTACAAATTTTAATTTTTATGAACCAAATTTTAGCAAATTTAATTGAAACTATCTTCGATTTTTTTGGATTTTTTTACAAATTTTAATTTTTATGAACGAAATTTTAGCAAATTAATTCGAAACTATCTTCGATTTTTTTTGATTTTTTACAAATTTTAATTTTTATGATCGATATTTTAGCAAATTTAATTGAAACTATCTTCGATTTTTTTGGATTTTTTACAAATTTTAATTTTTATGAACGAAATTTTAGCAAATTCAATTGAAACTATTTTCGATTTTTTGGATTTTTTTTTCAAATTTTAATTTTTATGCACGAAATTTTAGTAAATTTAATTGAAACTATCCTCGATTTTTTGGGATTTTTTTACAAATTTTAATTTTTATGAACGAAATTTTAGCAAATTTAATCGGAACTATCTTCGATTTTTTTGGATTTTTTACAAATTTTAATTTTTATGATCGAAATTTTAGCAAATTCAATTGAAACTATCTTCGATTTTTTTGGATTTTTTTACAAATTTTAATTTTTATGAACGAAATTTTAGCAAATTAATTCGAAACTATCTTCGATTTTTTTGGATTTTTTTTCAAATTTTAATTTTTATGAACGAAATTTTAGCAAATTTAATTGAAACTATCTTCGATTTTTTTGGATTTTTTTACAAATTATATATTTTATGAACGAAATTTTAGCAAATTCAATTGAAACTATCTTCGATTTTTGTGGATTTTTTTAAAAATTTTAACTTTTATGAACGAAATTTTAGCAAATTTAATTGAAACTCTCTTCGATTTTTTTGGATTTTTTTACAAATTTAATTTTTATGAACGAAATTTTAGCAAATTTAATTGAAACTGTCTTCGATTTTTTTGGATTTTTTACAAATTTTAATTTTTATGATCGAAATTTTAGCAAATTCAATTGAAACTATCTTCGATTTTTTTGGATTTTTTTTCAAATTTTAATTTTTATGAACGAAATTTTAGCAAATTCAATTGAAACTATCTTCGATTTTTTTGGATTTTTTTTCAAATTTTAATTTTTATGAACGAAATTTTAGCAAATATAATTGAAACTATCTTCGATTTTTTTGGATTTTTTTACAAATTATATATTTTATGAACGAAATTTTAGCAAATTCAATTGAAACTATCTTCGATTTTTGTGGATTTTTTTAAAAATTTTAATTTTTATGAACGAAATTTTAGCAAATTTAATTGAAACTCTCTTCGATTTTTTTGGATTTTTTTACAAATTTAATTTTTATGAACGAAATTTTAGCAAATTTAATTGAAACTGTCTCCGATTTTTTTGGATTTTTTTACAAATTTTAATTTTTATGAACGAAATTTTAGCAAATTCAAATGAAACTATCTTCGATTTTTTTGGATTTTTTTTCAAATTTTAATTTTTATGAACGAAATTTTAGCAAATTTAATTGAAACTATCTTCGATTTTTTTGGATTTTTTTACAAATTTTAATTTTTATGAACGAAATTTTAGCAAATTAATTCGAAACTATCTTCGATTTTTTTGGATTTTTTACAAATTTTAATTTTTATGATCGAAATTTTAGCAAATTCAATTGAAACTATCTACGATTTTTGTGGATTTTTTTAAAAATTTTAATTTTTACGAACGAACTTTTAGCAAATTTAATTGAAACTCTCTTCGATTTTTTTGGATTTTTTTACAAATTTTAATTTTTATGAACGAAATTTTAGCAAATTTAATTGAAACTCTCTTCGATTTTTTTTCAAATTTTAATTTTTATGAACGAAATTTTAGCAAATTTAATTGAAACTATCTTCGATTTTTTTGGATTTTTTTACAAATTTTAATTTTTATGAACGAAATTTTAGCAAATTAATTCGAAACTATCTTCGATTTTTTTGGATTTTTTACAAATTTTAATTTTTATGATCGATATTTTAGCAAATTTAATCGAAACTATCTTCGATTTTTTTGGATTTTTTTACAAATTATAAATTTTATGAACGAAATTTTAGCAAATTCAATTGAAACTATTTTCGATTTTTTGGATTTTTTTTCAAATTTTAATTTTTATGCACGAAATTTTAGTAAATTTAATTGAAACTATCCTCGATTTTTTTGGATTTTTTTACAAATTTTAATTTTTATGAACGAAATTTTAGCAAATTTAATCGGAACTATCTTCGATTTTTTTGGATTTTTTACAAATTTTAATTTTTATGATCGAAATTTTAGCAAATTCAATTGAAACTATCTTCGATTTTTGTGGATTTTTTTAAAAATTTTAATTTTTATGAACGAAATTTTAGCAAATTTAATTGAAACTCTCTTCGATTTTTTTGGATTTTTTTACAAATTTTAATTTTTATGAACGAAATTTTAGCAAATTTAATTGAAACTGTCTTCGATTTTTTTGGATTTTTTTACAAATTTTAATTTTTATGAACGAAATTTTAGCAAATTCAATTGAAACTATCTTCGATTTTTTTGGATTTTTTTTCAAATTTTTATTTTTATGGACGAAATTTTAGCAAATTTAATTGAAACTATTTTCGATTTTTTTTACAAATTTTAATTTTTATGAACGAAATTTTAGCAAATTAATTCGAAACTATCTTCGATTTTTTTGGATTTTTTACAAATTTTCATTTTTATGATCGAAATTTTAGCAAATTCAATTGAAACTATCTTCGATTTTTGTGGATTTTTTTAAAAATTTTAATTTTTATGAACGAAATTTTAGCAAATTTAATTGAAACTCTCTTCGATTTTTTGGATTTTTTTACAAATTTTAATTTTTATGAACGAATTTTTAGCAAATTTAATTGAAACTGTCTTCGATTTTTTTGGATTTTTTTACAAATTTTAATTTTAATGAACGAAATTTTAGCAAATTCAATTGAAACTATCTTCGATTTTTTTGGATTTTTTTTCAAATTTTAATTTTTATGAACG